>CM051641.1:11033127-11111166 GCA_028020825.1 Podargus strigoides | reverse complement strand
TAGCATCCAGCTTGTCCCTGCAAGTCAGAAAAGCAACTAATGTGTTTAATGTGTTTTATATTCTACCGAGCTCATTAACTACAGAAACTTCAGCGGTACCAAAGAGAAGATTCTGTACTTGTACAAGTAATGATTTAGGACTTACCAGAAGTGCGAGAGTTGCTGCAGCACAGAAAGAGAACCTTGTATCTATTTCTCCTAGAATGTGGGGGGTAGGGAATGAAATAAGAGTAATTTTATTAACAACAACGAAAATACATCTAAATCGCCACTAAAAATATGGAACAAAATGTTGAAATACTACGTTTTACGTTGAACGACAACGATCGGCCAAAACCTGCCCCCGTACGGTGTCCCTTTCCAGCCCACAAACTACTTCCTCACTCGTTTAGAAAGTGGACATTACAACTCAAGTGATCTGTACGTTTACTGCACATAAAAGCCAACGACTCATTTTGAGCTGGTGTATAGTCAGTTATATATCTTGCAAGACATGTGGATTTAAGGTAACAGATAAGAGCAGGGCTCTCTTTTAATCCGTAAAATAGGACCCTGAAAAAACTTAGGAGTAATCGATTCTCCGTTACTTACTCCTTGAACTAAAAGATTAATAGACGAGCGTGGGTCAAGCTGGGAACTGAACGCAGAAAGGACTTCTGGGCGCTAATCGTAACCTAAATATCTCTGTGTGCCTGAGACGTTAAGGTTCTCTGTTTACGAGAACAATCGGTGTAATGGAAACTTCTGTCTCATTTGGAACTGCTTATGCTGTGCAAATGACCGTATTGTTTTCTGTCAGCTGGTTGTTCTTCAGAGGGAACACTTAACTCCTGCATGAAAAACTTGTGCTTACCTCATACAATGCCTGTCTTGGAAACTAACAAGTAAGTCCCATTTCTGGCTTTGTATGTTTACATCATTGTCTTAGTAACTGAATACAGATTTACGTTTATCTGTATGATAAGCGCAGCTAAGCAAAGTCAGAGTGCTTCTTAAACTTTTTCAAAATAATTTTTCAAGCAATAAAATCTAATTTATATTGATTTCTATTACATGAAAACTAAGGAATTATTTAGTTCCTAGTAAGAAAAATGCTTAATTTTCTTTAGGCAATGAAAAAATGTATTAATCTCCAAAAAATAAGAGAGTAAATTGCTGTTACACACTTTTTGCTTTCATGCTAATATGAAGAAAGCTCCTCTCTCATCCGAGTATTGTTGAACAGGATGTATAGTTATAAAGAATAAAGGTGGGAGTGATGAAAAACAAAACATTTTTGGAAGCCAATTTGCACCAATTCCAAATTTGTGTAGCGTTCCCCTATGAGGATCGACTACCGCTGTAAAATAAGATATACCCTCAATCTACTATAACATTATTCCATGTCTTTTTAAGGTGCAGTCTCTCTCTGCACGTATCATGCATAGTGAGAGACATGACACTTCCACATTGAGTGTTATAGCCAGATAACTGATCATTTCAGGTGTTTTTTCAAACATACTGTATCCTGCTTCGGAATTTGTACCAAAACTGAAAGTAGCTGTTCTGTATTAGATAACTGTATGCTCCTTTAGTTGTGCTGTAACTGCCTTTTGGAAATAACATAAAACCATTCTGCATTCAGTACGTTTGTTTCAATACCTGTACAGGCTGCAGCAAACTATGAACCATTTTAACACAGAGCATAACAGCTACCTGTAGAGTAGCACATATATACTGCCAGGATCTTGACTGCTGAATTTGAACAGACCGATAACATGAGAGATACACAATAGATTTCATTAAAATTTAAGCATTGCACGGAGGTAAGGATTTTTAGAGTGACTAAATATTTATGCTACAGCTTAAAAATACCATCTTTGTCCATAAAGAATTCATGTACAGAAACAAAATCACTATTAACAGTTCCTGAGTACAAAACCAGTTTTCCTCATCCCTATATAGTAAAAGATCCTTTCACGGTCGACATGGATAAAGACCGTAACTGACTGCCATTAAATAGCAGGTATAAAACGTTCCTCACGGAATAGCCTATCTAGTATAGCAAAGTACTGGCAAGTTACAAATGCCCAAGAGTTTTCTTTTTAAGAGCTGGACAATTTCTTTTTAACACAAGAATGGAACTAAAGTTTACAATACTTACGAAAGGAACGAATCACAACTCTGTCCTTCACAAAGCCTCCCTTTCCTTAAGTCAGAAAATAAAAGTGTTCACAAACAATACATAAACAAAAAGACCATCCAAGGAAACTTAAGTTCACAGACTTACACACGTCAGCCTAGTCACTAAATTTCAGAGATCTAAAAATTACCCCATTAGTCTCCAGCAAATGATCCATCTTCTTTTTGCAAGTTCTGTATATATTCAACGATTTAATTTACATCAACAACGTGGAGACTATCATATAAGATAAGAATCTGGGGGGGGGGAAAAAAGACACAGTAACAAAGAGAGGCAAAAAACTTTAAAATTTACTTTACAAAAAACCCTGGGATTTATAAAAGACTATTTATTTGACTGTGAATACTATTTGATAAGGTATGTTAAAAAAAATTTTCATTAACTGCAGTTCATCTAGCTCTGTCTGAAAACTTTAGGAAATTCTCAAATGAAAATACAGGGAATTCAAGCTGAATTCTTTCATGCTGTGTTTTTCCAATTACTAGGCCCAGTACAAAGGACACAGCCAGCAGCAGAAAAACAATCCAGTGAGTAGATTCTATTGCACATAGAGGAGTCAGTATATAGAGGCTATATAGATACAGTATATATCACTGGGGGTACAAACAAGTCAGATCACAAATAATAGATATCAACCCCAGCGACCCCAGGAATGACACAGCATGACCCGTAATAGATGAACAGAGATACAAGGTATCCCATAGAGAAAATGGGAGACAACCAAGACAATAGGGTGATCACATACGATAGAGGTAACCCCATGTCGCCTCCCCACAAAGCCCATGTTTGTAGGTGCCAGACCTGACTGGGATCCAGTTGCATGAGGAGCCAGGAGGTCCTTCCCCAACAGGAATCTCAGTGAAGTGCATCCACCTCACAGACAGACACTCCACCCTTCCTGCAAGTGGTCCCAGCTTTTATCCCCAAAACAGGGCACCTGGCACTCATTTACCCAATAGGGGCACCTGGGGCTTGTTTAGCCAAGGGCTTTCCCTGCAAGGCCGGCTGCACCTTGGAGGAAAGCCAAAAGGCAAACTCATCCCCTCCTCTTAAAGGGCCATGGGGACCACCCATATGTCAACCTTAATTCAGGGCTTGGGGTTCAGACCCCAGGACTTCATGCTGTTACTTTACAACTTTGAGCTCTCCTTTCAAAAGCACAGGCAGGTTGATTTGTTTTCACTTTAGCATTATGTAGAACAGGTTGGATTATGGTTAATTTTGTAGTGGGATAACAACATCCTGGACTTAAAAATTTGTAGTTTGTGCACTACTTCGATGCATGCAAGTATAAGGCTGGGGGAAGGAAGGACAGGAAGCAGGAGAGAGGGACAGTGACAGGAAACAAAGTGCAGCGACCAGGAGAACAGGGAGAGGGAGAGAAAGTGGGGGGGGGGAAGGGAGCAGCAGAGCCGACTGCGCTCAGGGTCCTGCAGCCCCAACACCAGGCCGCTGGCGGCGGCCAATCAGAACACGGCAGCTGGGATCTTCCGCCCAATCAGGAGCAGGGCCCAGGTGTTCCCCAAGAAGCCCCAGGACGATCTGGCCAATCGCTGGCCTGCGTTACTAGAGCACCAGCCAATGAGGAAGGGCCAATCAGCAAAGGGGTTTGGGATCCCTGGCCAATCAGAGAGCAGCCCCGGGGAACGCTGGCCAATGGGGAGAGCATCATCCCCCAATCCCTGCCCCCCACTCACCTCTCCGCAGGGGCGGGGCTGGGCGGGGCCAGGTGGCCAATGAGGGCATTGCAGAGGCGGGCACAGGCAGGTGATTGGCAGCGGCGCAGCGCCTCCAGCGCCCCCTGCAGGCAGAGGCTGGCACTCGCGGGGGACACCAGGCCTGGGGGGGTGGTAGAAAATGGGGGTGTCAGGGGACAATGGGGGCACACAAGGGGTACCCCCCATGGCACTCACGGGGCAGAAGCTCCTCGAAGGCCTCGGCCAATTGGGCCAGGAGAGGCGGGAAGAAGGGGGGAAGCTCCACCCCCTCGAGTGGATGCTCCGCCCCCTTTGCCTTTGGCTCCGCCCCTCCTGGGGGAATAAAGGGACAGATAAACGAAAAGGACAGGGGTCCTTGACCTGCCCAAAACCTCCCCGAGACTCCCCCAAACCAACCCAGACCCCCCAATACCCCCAAACCCCCCCCCAATCCCCCTAGCCCCCTCACCCACCCCTGGGGCGCCCCCCAGGGCCCACAGCAGTGCCCGCAGCACGAAGCTCCTCGCCAGGTGCTGGGCGAAGCCCGCGGGGTCCCCCCGCACCGCCCCCACCAGTGCCCCCAGGGCGGCCCCCAGAGGCCCCGGGTCCCCGCCTCAGCCCAGGGCGGCCGGCACTGCCCCCAGGGCCACCTCCAGCGCCCGCGCCCCCCAGGCCCCCCGGCACCAGCGGCGGCAGCAGCGCCCCCAGCACCCCCGGGGGCGCGAGGGGGAGCAGGGCCTGCAGCAGCCGTGAGCCCCCCGGGTCCAGCGCCACGGCGGGCAGCGCCTCGGCCAGCACGTTGGGGGCGAAGAGACCTGGGGAGACACAAGGGGGAAAAAGGGGGATTGTACCCCAAAAGCCCCCAGCATGGTGGGGACGAAGAGACCTGGGGGAGAGAGGAGAAAACGGGGGTTGTACCCCAAAACTGGGACGGAAAAGGGGGACTGTACCCCAAAAACGGGATCGGGACCCCCAGGGACTGCACGGCACCCCAGAACCCCACACTGCACCTAAATCTGATTGGAGACCCCAAATTCACCCCAGGGACCCCAAAATTACCCACAAATCTGCTTAGTGACCACCAAAATCACTAAAAGAGCCCCCAAATTACCCCAAAATCTGCTTAAGGACCCTCAAAACTCTCCTCGGAGCCCCAAAATCCACTTAGGGACCACCAAAACCCCTCAGGGAGCCCCCAAATTACTCTAAACCCACTAAGGGACCCCCAAATCCCCCCAGGGAGCCCCAAAATTTGCTTAGGGACCCCCAGAACCCCTCAAGGAGCCCCCAAATTACCTCTAACTCTATTAAGAGACCCACAAACCCCCCCAGGGAGCCCCAAAATCTCCTTACGGACCCCAAAAACTCCCCTGGGAGCCCCAAAACCTGCTTAGGGACCCCTAAAACCACTCAATGAACCCCCAAATTACCCCTAAATCTACTAAGGGACCCCCAAACCGCTCCAGGGAGCCCTAAAATCTGCTTAGGGACCACCAAAACCCCTCAGGGAGCCCCCAAATTACCCCAAAATCTGCTTAAAGGCCCCCAAAACACCCCTCGGAGGACGAAAATCTACTTAGGGACCGCTAAAAATCCCCCTCGGAGTCCCAAAATCTGCTTAGGGACCCCCAGAACCCCTCAAGGAGCCCCCAAATTACCTCTAAAGGGCCCTTAGTAGATTAACGGTGTTCCCGGGGACCTCAAAATTCACCCTGCCTGCCATAACCCCGGCCCGAGCCGGGCCTCCGTCCAAACACTGGCGATGAAGGTCGCCTGGCGGAGGAACCGGGACCGAGGGAAAAAACCCAGCCGGGGGGAAAAAGAAATCGCCCAGGGCCGGCCTCCGTTTCCCATCGTGCACCGCCCCGTCCCTCAGAGCCGCGGTGCACGCTGGGACCTGTAGTCCCGCCTCTACCGCGGCCCAGGCCACGCCCCCTCCCCGCCCGGGGCCGGACTCCGTTTCCCATCGTGCCCCGCGGCGCGCGGCCCTCCCGGCCACCGTCCTGGTCCCCCCCTCTGTTCCGCCGGCTGCCCGGCTGGGCCCGTGCCGGGCGGCGCTGCCGGCGCCGCCATCATCATCATCATGTCGGAGCCGCTGGGCTGGTGCGTGGAGGCGGTGCGGGCGGCGCCCGAGCCCGGGCTGGCCCAGGCGCTGCTGGCGCTGCGGACCCGCCACACCCGGCGGCCGGGAGGCGCCGCTCGGTTCCGGGAGCGGGGGGGGCTGGGGCCGCTGCTGGAGCTGTTGGGGCCTGGGCGGCCCCGCCGTACCCTCGACCTGGCCCTCAGCGTGCTCGGGAACTGCTGCACCGAGCCCGGCTGCCGCCATCAGGCCCGGCGCCTCGGCGGAGTCCCCCGCCTGGGTGAGTGGCGGCGCCGGGAGCTCCTCGGGGGGGGCGGGGAGGAATGGGACGGGCCCAAAGCCCCCCTGTACTGGGAGTGAGTCCAGACCCCCTCGCGAGGGAATGGGACAGTCCAGAGCGCCCCCCCATACTGGGAATGGATCTGGACCCCCCATAGGGGGAATGAAACAGCCCAGAGCCCCCCCTCCCATACTGGAAATGGCTCAGCCCCGACCCCCCCCCCCTTGGGAATGGTTCAGTCCGAGCCCTGTTGAGATCAACTGGAGCATCCCAAACCCTGCCCCAGTGACCCCTGCCCTGTCCCCAGCCATGACGTCTGACCTCTGTCCCCGCAGTGGCCCTGCTGTCCTTGCCGGCGCCGGAGAGCGTGCAGAACCGGGTGGCTCGCGCCCTCGCCAACCTGGCGCTGGAGCCCGACGGCGCCCGCGACGTCCTCGATGCCGGTGAGGAGGTCCCCAAGGGGCCCTGGGAGTCCTCGGGGGGGTCCCCAGGCATCCCTTGACAGGTCCCCAGGGGTCCCGTGGGTGTCCACAAGGTCCCCAAGGTTCTCTCAGGGGTCCTTTGGGTGTCCACAAGGTGCCCTGGGGGGCTCCCATATTCTTGGGGTCCCTCAGGTATTCGTGATGTCCCTAAGGGTCCTCAACCCATCCTCTCATGGGGTCCTGGTGTCCCCAGCAAATCCCTTGATGGCTTTGTCATTGCTGCGGGTGCTGGGATGTCCTCAAGGTGTCCCCCCCTGTTGGGTGGCACCTCCCCGGAGGGTGTCCCCAGTGTGTCCCTCAAGGCATTTCTGGTCACTGGGGGTGGCGGGACGTCCCCACCCTGTCCCCAAAGGGTGTCCCTAATGACCCCCTTAAGGCTTTCCCATCCCTGGGAGCACCAGGGCATCCTTAGGGTGTCCCCCAAGGCTCCCCCCCTAACTCTGCCTGTCCGCCCTGCAGGTGCTGGCCCCCTCCTGGTGTCCCTGGCCGCCTCCTGTGGCACCCCCGAGTGTCTCCACAGCGCCGCCCGTGCCCTTCGCATCCTGGGGACCACCCCGGCCCCTTGCCGCGCCCTGGGCCGCGCCGGGGCCGTCCGAGCCCTGGCGTCCCGCCTGGCCGCCCTCTCCCCAGCCCACCCGGCGTGCCTGGCGCTGGCCCGAGCCCTCCGCGGTCTCACCGACACCCCCAGCCCCTCGGCCGACGACATGGCCCCCGCTCTGCCCGCGCTGGCAGCCCTGGCCGCCCACGCCAAGCGGGACCACCGCCAGCCCGCCCTGGGGGCCATCGCCAACGCCTGCGCCCATGCCCCGCTCCGGCCCGCGCTGGGCGCCGCGGGGGCGGTGGAGGCGGTGACCGAGGAGGTGCGGAGGGCGTTGGCGTCCCCCAACCTCGCCGGTGCCGCCGCCGCCGTCCGGGCCTTGTGCCTCCTGTGCTGGGAGGCGGTGAACCGGGCCTGGGTGAGGGCGGGGGGGGGCCTGGGGGTGCTGCTGCGGTTGCTGGGGGACCCCCGTGCCCGGCCCTGGCGTCCCCGCGTCCTCCTGGCACTGGCCGCCTTCGCCTACGACCAGGAGGCGCTGGCAGCCATGGAGGCTCAGGGCCTCGTGCCCCTGCTGGCTGATGTCCTGCGGGCCCGGGCCCAGGAGGAGGAAGAGGACGAGGAGGAAGAGGAGGAGGAGGAAGATGAAGCCACCACTTCCTGTGATCTCCCCCGGGACCTGCGTGCCCCCCCCGGGGCCGGAGGCGGAGCGGCTGCTAGGAGCTTGCGGGGACTCAAGTGAGTGGGGGGGACAGACAGAGGGGGACAGGGTTTTGGGGGGGGCTTTGGCACCTCCTGGCGTGTCTCTGGGGTCCCTTGGGGGGGCTCTGGGATGTCTCTGGGGTCCCTTGGGGGGGCTCTGGCACCTGCTGGTATGTCTCGGGGGTCCCTTGAGACTTTGAGGGAGATCTTTGGGGGTCACTTGGGGGGTCCCTGTCCCTGTCCCCCTTGGGGTGTGGGGGCACCCCCAGCCGCAGTGCCAGTGTTGGGGAGGGAAGTGTGGGGGGATCTTAGGGCTGTCCCTGTGTGTCCCCCCAAAAAACTGCTCACTGCCCCCCCCCTTTCTCCTCCCCCCAGGTCCTGGCTCCTCTCTGAAGCTGCCTCCCCCCCACCCTCCCCCCCCCCATCCTCCACCGCCCCCCTCCCCAGCTGCCCCTCGCCCCCCCCCCCCGCCGCCGCCTGCCCCCCATGGGAGCCCTGGCCCTGCCCCGGGGGGTGGGCGAGGGGGACCTGTGGCTCCCCGAAGCCCCCGCTCTCCTACTTTTGGGGCGCCTGGCAGCCGCGGATGAGCCCAGCCGAGCCCTGGCCACCGCCCCCGTCGTTTCGGGGCTCCTCCGGTACCTAACGGGGGTCCCCGCCCCGGCCCCTCGGGCAGCCCGGGTGCTGCAGCGCCTGACGGGGCACCCCGCTTTTTTGGGGGCGCTGGTCCGGGCTTACGTCCCCTCCCTGCTCCACTCCTGGCTGGTCCTTGGCCTCGCGCCCCCCCAGGCCGAGGAGCTCTCACGGCCGGGGGGACCCCGATGGCCAGTTGCCCCCCCAAACCCCTGCCAGGAATGCCTCAAGGAGCTGGGTGAGTGATGGGGGGGGCTTTGGGGGGCTAATTGGAGTCCCCGGGAGTCATGGACACACGGGGGGCAGGGGTCCCCGTCCCCACCTTGTCCTCGTGCAGCGCCAGGTGGTGGGTGGCCAGCATCCGCATGCCCAGCCGCGACGTCAGCGTCTGGTCCAGGAACGGGCGCAGCAGCCGCTGGTCCTGGGGGACCCCGGTGTCACCCCCAGGGACCCCGGTGTCATGGGGTCAGCACCACCCCCAGGGACCCCAGTGACACGGGCACGGTGCCACCCCCAGGGACCCCAGTGCCACCCCCAGGGACCCCGGTGCCACCCCCAGGGCCCGGTGTGCCCGTACCGGGATGTGGCGGCGGCACTCCTGCAGCCCCTCGGCCAGCAGCGTCACCACGTCCCGGTGGTCCTCCAGGAGCTGGCGCAGCAGCGCGCAGAAACGCTCCTCATCCCCGCGGGATGCGATCTGGGGACACAGGGACACGGGTGACACAGGGACAGGGGGACATGAGCACAGGGGGACACAGGGACACAGGAACAGAGGGGACACGGGGACAGAGGGACAGGGGGTGACATGAGCACAGGGGGACACAGGGACGGGGGGACACGGCTTGGGGTGACATGGGAACAGGGGGACACAGGGACAGAGGGGACACAGGGATGGGGGGGACATGAGCACAGGGGGACACAGGGACGGGGGGACACGGCTTGGGGTGACATGGGGACAGGGGTGACACAGGACACGGGGTCAGGGGGACAGGGGTGACAGGTGACAGAGATAGGGTGACACGGGGACAGAGAATGACATGAGGACAGGGTGACACGAGGACAGGGGAACGGGGTGACACGGCTCGTGTGACACAGGGACAGAGGTGACACAGGACACGCAGACACAGCTCGGGGTGACACAAGGACACGGGGACACGGGTGACAAGGGGACAGGGTGACACTCACGGGCGGGAACTCGCTGAGCTTCTGGAAGGCGCGGATGTACAGCTCGTGCTGGGGGGGGACACACATCAGCACCCCCACACCGGGGACACCCCCGGGACCCCCATACCCGCCCCGGCCCCCGCACCCCCCCCAGATGCCATGTGCCACCCCGGGCCCCCACAGCCCCCCGTTTCCCCCCCCCAGGAGCCTCAGAACCACCCCCAGGACCCCACATCCCCCCCCAGCCCCCCATGTGCCCCCCCCAGGACCCCCATACCCCACACCAGGGGCCCTGTGCCCCCCCAGGATCCCATTTACCCCCCCAGGACCCCCATTTACCCCCCCAGGACCCCCATGTGCCCCCCCAGGACCCCATACCCCACACCAGGGCCCCTGTGCCCCCCATGCCCCCCCCGGATGCCGTGGGACCCCCCAGGACCCCCCCAGATGCCGTGTGCCCCCCAGGACCCCCCAGCCCCCCGTTTCCCCCTCCCCAGGAGCCCCAGCACCCCCCCCCAGGACCCCACATGCCCCCCAGACCCCAATTCCCCCCCCAGGACCCCCATGTGCCCCCCCAGCATCCCAGGAAGCCCCCCCAGGACCCCCATTTCCCCCCCCAGGACCCCCATGTGCCCCCCCAGGACCCCATACCCCACACCAGGGGCCCTGTGCCCCCACCCAGGACCCCCTCCAGATGCCATGTGCCAACTTCCCGTCTCTATTTTTTTTTCGCAAAACAGCGTCGGTTTCGTGTATCAATTTTTTTTTTCGCACGACGAGGATGGTTTCGCGTCTCCATTTTTTTTTTCGCCCACGGAAGAAGAAAGGAGCATTCTTCTTACGTGACAGGAAAAAGTGGTTCCTAACAAATTTCCAGTCTGCTAATTCTGAGTATGTAAAACAGCATGCTCAATCTAATAGGAATCAGAATATCTGTCCAAAAGTTCATCAGAGTCAACAGCGAAAAGATTAGTTTTAACATGATGAATTTTGTTAATTGAGAACTAAGTGAGATGCACCAACATAAAATGAGGACCAAGTTATTAGAACTGTACTTCAGATGTGTCTGCTTCTGCTTTAACAATTCAATGTTTGAAGCAAAATTGGGTATCCTTTTATGTAGCTGTAGTACGCTTTCTGAGAGTGTATGATCTGATGATTTTTGTTTAATTTTTTATATTCTCAGTAGGAGGCAATTTTTTTCAGTAGCAAGCTTCCCTCCTAACTTAACACAGTGCTGATTTATGCATTTGAAGCGAGACAATGAGAAAACTAATAGTACTTAGCAGTTCAACATTGCCCTGCATCTTGACAGCTCTTGCTGGTACATGCATAGCTGGTTGCATAGTGCCTCTCTCTCTAATCTATGTCTTACTTTCATTTGTTAAGTTCTCTGTGCCTGATATTGGTGTCATCCTTAAGAAACTGAAAGACATAGCCGAACCTTGTTCCCGAGAAATCAGACAGGTGTTTGCAGCCACTCGCCCTGGGCATAACAAGGTGATTGAGTATGATCCTTTCAGGTAAGACAGTGGATTTTGTTTTTTAATATTTAATTTCCCAAAAATGTTGTATAGAGCATAACTGTTTATTGATGCTTTCTGTACATGTTAGCTGACAAATGGGATATGTTTGTTTTGCACTTACTTGGAGACTGTATGTGGAAAAGAAAGTGAATCCATGCCCCAGAAAAAAAGAGAAATGCAATATTTTTAAGTAAGCTGAAAAACACAACTAAAATCTGTCTACTCTTTATGGAGCTAGCACAGGGTGTTGTGAAGGAGGGCAAATCAGCTGTAATATATACACTGAAGGATAAAGGAAAGCCTACCCTGAGAGAATCAAACAAATTAATTAGTAGTTTTGAAATTCAAGAAGGAATGCTTGAGTTGGCCTCCTGAAAATGTTATTTGGGTTTTGAATCACTGATAAAGAGGAGAGTCTTCGCAGAACCAGTGTGTTGAAATTATAGGATGCAGTGATAAACATCTTTAAAAAAGACTGGAAAGCGGTAGTGAGAAAAATTATTAATGTTTGGATACTAATTTCAGCAGAGATAGGGTGAGTAAGTACCTGGATTCTGGCACTGATTCAGATACGGCAACGGGCAAATGTATAGATACTTGAAAGAGGAAATCATGTTCAAATATGAGCTGATTTCGGTGTGTCCCGCAGCCAGAATACTTGAGCATATGAACTGTGTTTGGTGCTGGTTAAGTTAATGATGTGGAACAGAGGAGAAGATTTTACCTGGAAGCGTTTTGGTTTTCACAGTGGTAATATACTATGTAGTTAGGAACTGTCATAATTAAAGTGTACAAGTAGAGGTATATTGTGTGGTATATCATCCCTATAGGAATGTTAGCCAAGCCAGAAATTGCTTTTGAAATATTTCAGAAGATATATAGATCAGGGGAAGGTTCTTCCAGCAATTCAAGGAGAAAGTAGTGAGAAATGAAAATAAGCTGGTATTCAGAAATGAAAAATAAATGATTAAAAGATAGAATTCAAACCAAGAGAGGCCACAGTTAATGGTAGTTTTTGGTAAAAATATTTCTAGACTCATATGTTTTACTCAACAGAAGCAGGATTTTGAATTGTTAACTGCATTAAGGAGCACAATGTTATTACCAGAGTAAAAAGTGGAGAAAATTGTCAGTTAATGTATATCTTGAGAAACTTCATAGCACTTGGGAAAGGGTATTTAATTTATATACACAATAACCATTTAAAATCAAATAATTATTGTTTTGGTTGAAATTATGAAATAATTGTCTGCAAAACTTTGTCTTCTTACATGAACTAAGAGCAGGTCGATGTTTTGGAACACTTGCATGACGAAATTGGCAGTGCACACTTTTTTTTAGAAGGGATGATTGTTCTTTTAAACAGCAGGGACAGATTTTTATTTTATCAAGAAGAGGTTCAGTTATGTGTAAATTTAATCACAGTCATACTCCATGCAGCTGTGAACTGCCCAGCTGTTTAATTTAGGCTGGTGCTATTCTGTAGAGTAAGATATGTCTATAGTTATATGGTATTGAGGCACTTGGTTTCAGCCACAAAAATGCAGTAGCCCTCTCCATGAGGAAGAGAGAAAGCAGGGGAATCCATGTAATACTGTTTTTTTGGCCTCAGTGCTCACTTGGGCCTGTCTGAGCACCTACTGATGGCCTTCATCCCTCCAGCGGTGGGACCACAGGGGGTCTAACAGGAAGCATTCACACTGCTGGAGGTAGAATTTGCCTCTAAGGACCATTTAACTTTTGTGCTTTATAGTGGTAGTAGATTTTGTTTCTGTTCGTTCATCTAATATCCAGTCATCTAAAGGTTCTCTTCTTTTTATAATCAATATGTCTTATTTTAGGATGAGAGAAACATTTTTAATGACAAAGATGAGAGCACTTTTGTGCATATATGAAAAATCAAAGATATTTTTCTGTGAATCAAATGTGTTTTTCTTTCAGTTTTGTATTTTCTTGTGTACATCACTTTATTTTTAATCTGTTGTGGCATTTCGTGATTATAACTAACTACAAACAATTATTTACAGGCAATTATCTGTGTGACAGCTTCAACCAGCATGATAATTCTCTTTTCTTATCTTAAATACAGCTAAAGCTTTACTGTGCTCTGCATTTGGCTGTTCAGATTTCTTCCTTTCTACCTATGCAATTTTATATGAGCTGCATTTAAAAATACACCCTTAAGTATGATGTAGTGAAGCAGAATTGTAATTATACAATTTAACTACTTTCAGAACCCAAATCTACAGCACATCATCCTGGAAATAAATACATGGTGTGCACTGAAACTATCACCTAAGTTATCATTAAAACTATTGAAAGCCTTATTAAAATGAGAAGAAAAAAATAACTAAAACTTAGATGCCTGTGCATCACATGATCCTATCCAGACTGCTTTTTCTCATAAGCTCCTGGCAAGACTGTTCCCTGTTAGAGACAAAGAACCATGTGGCTTTAACAAAGATGCCTATCTTCAATTCAGCTTGGGAAACAGCTCTCTTAAGCAGTTTACTTATTATTTCTTCTTTACCAAATTCGGATTGCAATCTGTCTTATTCTTCTAGAACAAAAAAAAAAAAGGCAAAACAAAAGATAAGTAAGCTGTGGGAACAATTGTTGCAATTTCTTTTTGTCAGGAAGAGTTTAGATGTAAATCTGTTTGTGAATCTTGAGTCTTGCTCATTAGTCTCTAGCAATCATTAGAATATTCCTTAATTCCCAAATGAGACAATAATTTTATCTGGGGGTTTTGGTGACTTGACTGTCACTGACTGGCTTGAGAAAACAAGAGACCTTTAATCCGGACACTGGAAAAATCTGTGCCATATGTGGAAATCCAGTGTGTGGAAATATTCAGATGGGTGATGTTATCTACATGCTTTCAGCTTTGCCAGCCCAAGCCTTTAGAGTGCCAGGCTTATCAGGCAGTATTGTCCTCCTCTTTGTGTTTGCAGTAGTGTTACTGCAGGCTCCAGGAAAGAGGCTCCAGTTCTGACTGGATCTCTGAGTGCTGCTACAATATAAAATATAATATTCAGTAAGTGGAATAATAATACTGACAAGATAATGATGATGTTAATAGATGGTCCAAGTTTTGGTCATTGAGTTTGCGTAATCTCAAATAAGGTTTGCTACCATCAACAATTTATGTTCTCCTTGTATTTATCTCCTGCCACTGCAAATAAAGGATCTTTCTGGTTTTTTTAATATAAAAAAGCAGCAGTTGAATCAAAGTAGACACTACAGAGCATTTAGCATCCTTTTTTGAATAGCTGTGTAGTGCTATCATGTTCTATGAAGAGATATCTTCATTTGAACGGGACCACACAATCCTCTGAGAGGAAGCAAGTGAAAAAATATGTTGATAAATTTTTGCTTTTTGGAAGGGTGCTGAATTTCTGTGCTTTCAGTTCACTTGTGGATGTTAAGAGACCTGTTATCAGATTAATTCAAGAATTTAACTGTTCTCCAGCCAGAAGTTTGAGTCTTGTAACAGAACTTTGTACATCACTAATAATGTCTTCTATTTATTTTCAAAGGTTGGTATATAATCACAGTGATGCGTACCCTCAAGGGTACCACAAGGTACTGCTTTAATTGCATCAGCAATTATGGTGCTGTTTATTCTTAGTGCAGTTTATCCAGAAGTACTATATATAATTAATCTAATTTTGACTGAGACACACTGGCCTATGTTGATGCTTGCTGTTAAAAAAATATCCTGTTGAGAGTGAGTTCACCAGAGGCAGATTTTTGGGATCATAATGCCAATGTAGCTACACTAAACCAGGTTTGACAAGAGGACTTGTAACAGCTGAGATAACCTACAGTTCAGGCCACTTTTTTCCAGAAAAGCAGGAAGCCGCCTAGGTTTCCTTGCATACCTCGCTACTGGTGTTATTCTTCTCTTATGTAGTGTCAAGATCATATGAACATATGAAGAACTCTAATCATTGAAGGCAACAAAATGCCTACTGCTAACACAATGTAGTCTTTAAAATTAATCCTTCTCCTCCCCTCCACCAACAATATAAAGCAGAGGGAGATTGTTTTGAACTGTAATTACTAGTCCTGGTTCTTAAGCTTCAAAGCTTGTGTCCATTTGCTAATATACTACAAGTGCCTTCAGGAGCTCACCCAGAAATCACTCCAGCTCTATTACCAGCAACAAATTATTGATATTAGCAGGAATTATGAGTCATTCAGTGCCAGCACTGACTCACAGGATGGATGTCAGGAACATTTCTTCTTCCTTGGATTGGGCTGATTCATTTGAGCAGCACAAGCAATCTTGGAAGAGCGCATCTCGGACTCTTTCCTGCATCAGATCTGATTCTGTGCTGACAGTGTCCATGCATAAACTGATGCTACTGCATCCTGTCTTCCATTCTTGCCAGGAGGGCTTGAGATTACAAGTTGGGTGTAATTTTCTGCCCTCACTCTGTGGACCATCAGCGCCAGCTTTCACAATGCTTTGTGAAGTGTGGCTTGACACTGGATTAATATTCTGTTCTCTGTCAGAATCTTCTGCCCCACTGCTCCTCTGCCGTTGTTAATTCTCTCTACTTTATGCAACTGTTGTTGTGCATGCTTTGTGTTTACAGATAATTAATCATGTGCTGCAAAATATAACAAGTCATGGAATCATGGAATATTCAGAGTTGGAAGGGACCTCCAGAGATAATATAGTCCAACTCCCCTGCTTTAAAGCAGGATCCCCTAGAGCACATCACTCAGCACTGCATCCAGACGAGTCTTGAAAATGTCCAGAGAAGGAGACTTCTCTCTGGGCAGCCTGTGCCTGTGCTCTGTCACCCTCACTGAAAAAAAAATTATTCTTCGTATTTAAATGGAACCTCCTATGTTCCAGCTTGTACCCATTACCTCTAGTCCTGTCACTGTGAACCACCGAAAAGAGTCTGGCTCCATCTTTCCTCAACCCACCCATTAGGTATTTATAAACATTCATTAAACCACCCCTCAGCATTCTCTTCTCCAGGCTAGAGTCCTAGCTCTCTCAGCCTTTCCTCATAGGGGAGATGCTCCAATGCCCCAATCATCCTTGTTGCCCTCTGCTGGACTCTCTCCAGTAGGTCCCTGTCTCTCTTCAACTGGGAAGCCCAGAACTGGATGCAGTATTCCAGTTGTGGCCTCACCAAGGCAGAGTAGAGGGGGAGAATGACCTCCCTTGTCCTACTGGCTACACACTTTCCTATGCAGCCCATGGTGGCATTGGCTTTCTTGGTAGCAAGGGCACATTGCCAGCTCATGGATAATTTACTGTCTACCAGGACTCCCAGATCCTTCTCCTCAGAACTGCTTTCCAGGAGGTCCCCCCCTAACCTCTACTGGTGCCTGGCATTCTTCTTCCCCAGGGGCAGCACCCTACACTTGCCTTTATTGAACCTCATGAGATTCTTCTCTGCCCAGCTCTCCAGCCTGTCCAGGTCATGCTGGATGGCAGCACAGCCCTCTGGTGTGTCAGCCACCCCTCCCAGCTTGGGATCATCAGCGAACTTGCTGAGGATACACTCTGTCCCCTCATCCAGGTCATTGATGAATATGTTGAACAAGACCGGACTGAGTATTGACCCCTGGGGGACACCACTGGTTACAGGCCACCAACTCGACTCTGCTCCATCAATCACAACCCTCTATGATCTGTCACACAGCCAGCTCTCAATCGACCTCACCGTCCCCTCATCTAACCCACACTTCCTGAGTTTAAGTCAGGGGAATATCTTGTTAATTCACTATCTTGTTGGACAAATACGATGCCAAAACCTCTGCTAATGTTCTATGCCAGTATGGCATCTCCAGTAGAAGGCTTCAGTCAGTATTTATTTATTTGTTTGTTTGTTTATTTATTTATTTATTATATATTTTTGCATGTATAGACAACTACTGAGGAAATGTGGACATCCTGCAAAAGTTTGAGTTCGGGTAATTTCCATTACACCTCCTTGAAGAGATCTGTATTTCAAATTTTGGTGGATACATTCTTTAAAGATCTAAATACAGCATTTTATGAGTGCACTTTAATCCTTTTTTCCCCCAAAAAAATTTATTGATTATTATTTGTTTTTAACTCCTTTACTTAAAACTAATGTTGGCTGTTGTTTTTCTGAACAGAAATTTGATAGTCAGTATCACTGATGGAGCATTTTCAAAACATGAAATTATGACTCTTGGGCGCTATCACGGTGTCAAAGATGAATATGAAATGGACCTCCACTTCCTCCTTGCAGTGGCTCAAGAACAATTAAAGGAAAATAGCTTTGAGAATTTTGAACAACTGTCTGCAGTGTTTATATACAACGACCGTGAAAAGTAAGTTTTCTCTATTTATCCTAAGCTGTTATTTGGGAAGTTCTGCTTGTAAATCTACCTGCTTTCTGTTTGTTGCTGAGCAAATGATATATCGCAGCCAAAGAATATTATTTGTAATGTTAAGCCTCTCTCAGCACTTGATAGCCAAAAAGAAAAGGATAGCCTTTTTGTCTCTTTTTTTTCATTTTATTTGTGGACTTTTTATTATAGCATAGCTGCTGTACATTCTGTGGCATAAACAGATGTCTGTTCACAGGCAAAACACAGTATTTTAAACCAAAGAGGAAAAATAGTGTTTTAAGAGAAAAAAGAAAGGATTTGTAGCTGATTCTTTGTATGACTCTTGCCCTTTTTTTTCCTCTGGTGTCACAGATAAAGAATCACAGAGAATCACTAAGGACCTCAGCAAGGGGGAGACAGGCCACTATGTGCACTTCAAGTTTCTCAGCTTTTATAATAGCTAAATTTCATTAAACCTTATTTTCCTTCCCTCTACCCCAATATCCTTCACATTTTCCTCTTCACAGCAATGTTCACTTGAAGTAAACATGGATAATAACTAACGTACACTTCCCCTCTCTTTCTGTTTGTGTAGATGTGGAGTGCTGCCCTGTGAGGTATGCAGGACTATTTGCAAATCCTTTAAGTTGCAACTGGCTGATGATGGTCTGCAAGCTTTACTAACCGCGTAAGTTAAGGGCAGATAGTATGACCTGCATGCATGGGTGCAAATCAATGCTAAATAGCTACTGCAGATGCTGTTCTTAAGAATTTATCATTTATATAATATTAATTATTTCATGACGATGCATTTGTCCCTATACACGTGTGGACTTTCCTATTTATAAAATATTTATAATCAACTAAGGTGCATCCATCTTAGAAACCTCCCTTCATTGTGTCTGGCATGGTAGACTATCTGGGTTTTGCCAGAATTCTATGGAATTAATCTTATGGGAATCAGCTACTGATACTTACCATTATCAATGAAATTCACTTATTTTGCATTAGTTGTTTCTGTGTATGTGTAAGGTAAAAACAATAATCTTATGAAAGCACATTATGTGAGTTTTAAGAAACATACCAAGATGAATACAATGAAATGTCCTTGAATCAAGTAGACAGCATCAGTAGTAGATAAAAATGATTTGATACTCCTATTAATCTTACGTGAAACATTTTTTTTTGGTAATTTTTAAAAAGGAAAAGGAGTGTTGACATGGTTTTGGTATTTTTCCATAGCGCATTTAATTGTTTTGAGACAAATTGTTTTGCTAGCTGTATTAATGGGAATAGAAGTGAAAAGAATTACTATTCAGTGCATGTGTATTAAAGGCTAGAGTTACTCTGAAGTAACCTTTGGTGTTTTGAACACTCATGTCATGTTTGGTTTGGTTTTCATGGCCAGATTTTCTGGTAATAGATTTAAATACATGCTTATTGGTCTCTTCTTTCCCTTGTGGGAAATCCTTAAATGTTTCTTCTGTGCCTTCATAATGTGTGAAAAGCCGGAGCAGATCTTGTCTTCTGCCGTGTTTAGATGCTTTCAGGTAGATATGCTTCTTGATTTCAGGAGGAATTGCAAACCAAGCATCTGGATTTATCAAATAATGAAAAAACTCGTGCCAGGCAGAAATGTGGAATCCATTTTAATAGAGCATCATACTGCAAGCAAGACTTGCTACTTAAATCAGTATCAACAAGACTGCTTTACGAGGCCTAAGGGGCTATTTTTCACAAAGCCCCCATTTCCAGACCAAAAGTTTTCAGAATAGTTCCCTGCAGTGGCCAGATAGATGCCTTGCCAATTTGTTTGCTGTTCATCAGTTCTGACAGTTAGGTTACAAGCATTAGTCACCAGAAGCATGTCTGAATTTTAGCATTAATATAAAATTTACTTTTTAGAGCTCCCACTAAGCTGCCCAACACAAAAAGTGTTGGAGGACAATTGACATCCTCTAGTAGACAAAGGGTGCTCATAGTTTCCACTTCATAAAGGCTGAAATTGAATAGATGCACAGACAAGGAACTGGAGGTTCTCCTTTAATGTACTAACTCAATGCTGATGAAAAACAGACAAGCCTGACACATGGTAGGCTCCAGAGACATGTTTATTGTTTGTGAATTTATACTAGGGAGAGC
Organism: Podargus strigoides; assembly: GCA_028020825.1. Lineage (NCBI taxonomy): Eukaryota > Metazoa > Chordata > Aves > Caprimulgiformes > Podargidae > Podargus > Podargus strigoides. The sequence continues at coordinate 11,091,416 of CM051641.1, read as the reverse complement.
TTTTGTGAGATGGACCTCTTCTCTCCTGAAGAGTCTCAGTGTAGGCAGTTAAAATAGAAAGCCCAGTACACTATAATAAAAATTAGAGATAAGCTTAGAAGACAAGGAGGAGACCAAGAGTTGGATATCACCCAGCTTTAGGCAGGCACCCAGGACAGCTGAATTAGGATTCAGCTACTGTAGGTTCTTTCTGTAGGTAATGGAGGAGAGAGTTATCTCCTCGGCCTGTATAAGAGCTGGATTTCTAAATTACTATCCATTTTCCTTTGTTTCTAAAGGGGCTGTGGTGAGCCTGTATTGCAGATTTCTGTATGAGAGAAGTAAACAGTGTGAGAAGTAGTATGTATGACAGAGTGCTATGTGTAATGCCAGTTCTAAGTTACAATCATAGAATCGTAGAATGTTGGGGGTTGGAAGGGACCTCTAGAGATCATCTAGTCCAATTCCCCTGCCAAAGCAGGATCATCTAGAGTAGGCCACACAGGAACGCATCCAGGCAGGTTTTGAAAGTCTCCAGAGAAGGAGACTCCACAACCTCTCTGGGCAGTCTGTGCCAGTGCTCTGTTACCCTCACAGTAAAGTAGTTTCTCCTCATGTTGAGGTGGAACTTCCTATGTTCCAGCTTGCACCCATTATTCTTTGTCCTATCACTGGGCAGCACTGTGAAGAGACTGGCATCTTCCTCTTGACCCCCACTGCTCAGGTATTTAAAGACATTAATAAGATTCCCCTCTCAGCCTTCTTTTTTCAAGACTTAACAGCCCTAGTTCTCTCAGTCTTTCTTTGTAGGAGAGATGTTCAAGTCCCTTGATCATCCTCGTCAGCTGCTTCGAAAGATGGCAGTTTATGTGGTGAGTCACGGCACTGCAGATAAGATCGTCACATTCTTAATAATATGTGCAGTTGGCACACATTATTAAACAATAAACTTGGTAGGTTTATCGTTTCATGAGGGTACAGAGTAAGGGAAACATTTTTTTGAAGTCTATTTAATAGGAGTTAATTTCCAGTAATCTGGAAATTGAAGAGTAGAGTTCCCTGAATGAGATTTAGGCTTTTCCTTTCTTCTTGCTTCCTGTAGTTTTCTTCAAGTCTAGAGAATCATGAAATAGGCAGGTTTATTTTTAATGAAGAACAGTCTCACTTCCTGGGGAGTATACAATTCAGTGTAGGCAAAGTTTGTAAACAATATTCTTTCCTTGGTTTTTTGTTTGTTTGTTTGTTTTTTGTTGTTTTTTTTTTAATGGCAAAGCATGTAACTTTGTGTCCATTGATGTTTCTGAAGTGGTGGTGCCGTTCCTACTGTGTGTATCTGTATTATAAAGGAAGAAAGTGGTACAATGAACGTTGTTGGATTGATTCCCAGAAAATCAGTATATATAGCTAATGCACTAGCTGGACCCTATTCAGCTATAAGGTGGTGCAAGACAGTGTGATCAGATAATAGTTGAAGGCTGAAGCTGTACGTTTATTCAGCTTTGCTATCTGAGATTAGGTGGCAAAGACTTTCTGTAGGACTTAATGGTTCTATTTTTCCATTTTGAAAGGTAATACTCTTCAAGTATTTGTTATTTACATTTATAAATTATACTGCAATGATCTGTCACTTATTAAAAACATGAGGTGATGGGATTAGAAGTTACTGTCTAATTTTGTGGTCACCTCTAGATGACCCAAGACTTTGTTTACTGTACCAAAAGACTATTCAGTTTCCAGAGTGTAGGGAGAATTACACAAAGACTGAGGTTTCATAAGACCCTTTCAAATGGTCCATCTATAATCTAGAGTAAATTTATATTTTTAATTGTGGGATGGTGGAATAGTAGGATTTGGGTACCCAACAATGTGTCCGTTTTCCCAATTTACCGGAGCTGGCTTATTAAAAAGTATTTCCTTTCTCCAACAGCATTTTATCACTTAGTTTTTTAATCACAGGGCAATACAGACTTCTAATCACGATATATTAAGCGATGCAGATGGTACACAATGGTTTCTGCCAGAAAACTGCAGTAGTCATTATAAGTGTTTCTTTAAATTTATGTAGGCATAATGAACAATTATAGTTTAATAAATAAATGTTGCTGAAGTGCTTGAGTGATTAATTTGTTGGGGTTTTTTTCTGCTGTTTTTATTTACTGCAATGCTAAATGTATGCTAACAAGGACTTAAAAAGTTGCACTCCTTCCCCACACTGGCATATTAAGAAAGAAAAAATGAAGGGAAGAAAGAACGAATGACAGATTTACAAGTATTACATGTTGATTGTTCTACATTAGTTTAGTTGTTAACTGTATGTCCCTATTTTTTAAAATACATCTTTTAATGTCTATTAAAAGTGACTGTGCAGTTCTTCACCTCTCCACAGTACCAGGGTGAGGCTGTTGTGCTCTGGAGGGGGGGTTGTGGTTTGGAAAATATTAATCCCTAGTGTCTAATCCCTAGGTAGCAGTGTCTGATGGCAATGGGCTTCCTACATGGTCATTCCTGTTCTTCAGGCTAGGCGAGGCCACTCCTGCCTGCTGAGCTTTTCCCTGGTTCATGGCTGGGTAATAATATTTTGCCTAGTTGCCTACCTGTAATGTTGTTGGGTTTTTTTAGGGCTGACATATTTATTTCAGGAAGCAAACCCTCTTTTCATGCTACAGCAGGTTTCCTGGTAGCAGTGTGAAATTGGAAATGGTCACAAGATCATACTCCTGCACTCTGTCTTCTGCTCGTTACCTTTGCTGTTTGAGACTCCCTATGCCATTTGTGATTAAAAGACTCTCTAGCATTACTGTTTGGATCTCCTAAAAGAAATTATTTCTATTATTCAGTATGCTGAGGAACTGATGGTTCAGTTTATAGTTGTTCAAGACATGTATAAATGTATATGCAAGATGGTAGCCATCACTTAGTTCATACTGATCAGCTGCACAGACTTGTCCGGGCTTGCTGTCTTAAATCTTTTCATGTGAGCAGTTTATGACAATTAGGTGTATACCTGTGTTACACAGGGCCTGTCAAACAGCCTGAAGAATCCCAACATTTTCTCTAAGGTGAAAGCAACATGATGCTTTTCCTCTATTATTATCAGATTAACCTCTTAATAAATATTATTCAAAACTAATGAATTAAAAAAAAAGATCTGCATGTACATTAACTTTTGACATTGATGTTTGGGTTACAGATTTCTTGATGGGAAAGAAAAAATATTTGTAAGTAGCCTTTACTCACCAAAGCATCCTCTGGAATGGTCATCATGTGCTGTAACCAGATGTTTCACATATCTGGAGTATTTCATTATGAATATATTTTTAGAAGCAGAAATGTGCGGTTATTTCTGTAATGTCAAAGCAAAAAAAAAAGGTCTGCAAACTATGATAGGGATGGGGGAGTGACTTCCATAGTCTAAAAACACATGCATTAGTGAGGTGATAGGGCAAAACTGAAGAGAAGTATGGTTTCAGGAGATCATTGTTGCATCTTCTTGATAAGACAAATTTAATTTCCCTTTCCGAAGAGCACTGTCAGTTTCAGTCATATTACCTCCAGCCACTGAAATGTACGACGTCTCTGTCCTAATAATGCACAAATTGATAACAACTCAGGCCATCTGCACACTTTGTGCCAAATTGCAAGTGTGTGCTTTTAGTAGATTGATACAGTAAGTCACAGCAGGAAAGAGATCTAAGGAGTAGCTTTTTTTTTTTTTCTTTCTGAATTATTCTCAAGTAATATTTTAAGCTGCCTTCTGTAGCTACTTAAATATGGGATTCAGGAATCTCATTTCCTCTGCCCATGTTAGTCTTTGGTTATATTAACTTCATGGCCATGTTGTCATCTCAGTTTGCTAGTCCTGTCACATCAAAGAACTTCTCTCCTTGTTAGTTTGTTGGAACAGAAGCAATGCTTTCCTTGACTTTATTGCCTCGACATAAAGTAGTTACATGCCTTCACTTGTTCTTTATTTAAAAATCCTGCTTATACAGCTCTGTGTCTTGGCAGTAGACTTAATCTTTTGACTTTTCACAAAGAGTAAAAGATAAATACATATATAGTAGAAGAAAAAAACAATTGTCGTGATAGTTCTGAAATTCAAAATCTGTGTGCCATAATTTTTTTCCAAGCGGCATAAGCTTTTTTATTGTCTTGTTACTTCTAATGCAAAACTCCTTTCTTTTCCCAATTGCCATCTGCAAAAAACCTGGAACAAACAAGAACTCCCTAGAAGTGGGAATGATAATTTTCTTGTATATTCAATATATTCCTCAAAAGTAAGACTTTATGAAAAAGTTAACCTGCATGTGAGCTATCATAAAGAAGCAAGCTATCTTAGGAAGGTTTCTCATAGCAATGTTTTTTTTAATACTAGTAACAGTAGCATTCTTTTCTGACTGCTTTCATCTTCAGCATAACTCACTGTACTTAACATTCCAGTTTATCACTAGCATCTCTGTTTATGGCTCTCAGTATATTTTATTATTATGTCTCTTGCTGACTATTAAATGAAAGGTGTGGGGGGAGGAGAAGGAGAGGATGAGTTGCAGTTTATTACAGTTTATTTTTGTCACTAGATTTATTTCTTCTCTTCTCTGGTATTGTTTTCCTGGTTTATGCTGTAAATTCTCCCTTAAAGTACCTTCATGCTTAATTTTTACCAGAACCCTCTGCAGTGTTTAAAGGGTCTTGAGGCCCACATTTTGCGCGGTGCTATTTCTTTAAGAACATGAGAAAATGTTTTGCTGAAAGACTTGTTTCCTGGAGATGGTCTTGCTCCTGTGCAGTAGTATTTGTCTTACCAGATTACAGGGCCAAATTTTTTAACCTGATGTTTCCCATGAAAGAATAGGTATTGAGTCTTGCTAGTTGTATGTGTCTCTCCATGGACCCCAGTGAAGCACAGACACTTCCAGGGTATGCCTAAACCAGGTCCCTTTCATATGTAGGTAGTGTTAGGTGAGACAGATGTCATTCACAGAAGCTGCTAATACAGTATTTGTAGCAGAGCAGTTAAGCTGTTCATTTCAAGAACAATTTGCATGGTAGCTTCAGCTTGCAGATATCTTTCAACCATATCAAGTCCCACTGAAATAAAAGTGGTTCCCAAGCGCCTTAATCACCTGTTTTGCTGAATTGAGGACTTTTTTCCTGAAGCAGCTTCATCCAAGTCAATGGCTTAAGGATGATGTGGCTTACAAGTCTGCCCCCAGTGGGGTTTATTAGCGCAGGGTAATGATTTTAGAAATTTGAGGGAGGGAGATGGCATATTCCACATGTGCCCATAGACCTTAGCTGGCAGCATATATATCTTTATGCAGTTAGGTGTCATAACTGACACAAATATATACTTATTCCGTAGAAATAAAGAACAATGCCATAAAACAACTGCTAAATGACAAGGGTTATGATTTTAAAACCTGGCTATTATTTGGTAGGTCAGAGAGCTGTGTGTTTGTCAATTGTAGATTGATCCCAAGGTGTGTGCAAACAGCATTTTTGATGGATTGCTTATTTTCAGGAAATAAAAGCATGTCAGTTGTGTTATAGCACAGCTCTCTCATATCATTCTATCAAACTATCATTCTATCGGTCAAGCTGGTGAAGGGTTTGGAGAACAAGTCTTACGAAGAGTGGCTGAGGGAACTGGGGTTGTTTAGCCTGCAGAAGAGGAGGCTGAGGGGAGACTTCATTGCTCTCTAAAACTATCTGAAAGGTGGTTGTAGTAAGGTGGGGTCCATCTCTTTTACCAAGTAACAGGTGATAGGACAAGAGGAAATGACCTCAAGTTGTGCCAGGGGAGGTTTAGATTGGATGTTAGGAAAAAATTCTCCACTGAAAGGGTTGTCAAGCATTGGAACAGGCTGCTCAGGGAAGTGGTGGAGTCGCCATCCCTGGAAGTATTTAAAAGTAGATGTAGTGCTTAGGGACATGGTTTAGTGGTGACTTGGCAATGTTAGGTTTACAGTTGGACTCAATGTTCTTAAAGGTTTTTTTCTGATGATTCTATGATTCTACCTGTTTTTTCTACGCAAAGAAATCATACACTGATTATCCCAACTGTTTGTCACCAATTGTGACATCCCATTGTTGGAAAAGGTTGGACAATGCTTCAAAAGTAAGATGAAACTAATTGAAATGTAATAAATATTAGAGAAGTTGAATTCTACTATGAAAGACGATAGTAAGGTGTAAGTATATGGAATAGAATATATGGTATAGAATTCCTGACAGTTTGGTAGTGTTTTTTTGTGCTCCTACCAGTGTTTGGTAATAAAGGAGTAAAAAATTATCATCCAAAAGGAAATGTAGTAATATGCTGTAGATAGCATGGTACAACTTTGTTAAAAGTTTCCTTTAACTTGAGTCATCTTATGGATATTCTGCTTAGGTTTGAAGATGACCGTAAGCAAGTGGAATACAAAAAGCTTGTGGATGGGCTGAACTGAAGAAAGAATGAAATCCCTGCTTTTCAGACAATAAAGGTTCCTCTCAAGGTAAAACCAGTGTATCTGTGTAAAGGGATAGTACAGTAGATTGATATAATTTGTTCAACTGTAACATGAGTACTTTATCCAGTGGAGACTACAACAGTTTTCATCTTTGCGTATTTGTCCCTGCTTTCTTCAGATAATTATTTTTTTCTAGGAGGTTTAGAATGAAAAATAGAAGTCAAACAGGGATGAGCAGCCCTGTGACACCCTTGTGCCTAATAGGTGTCACATGTCTGTGACATTTTTCTGGAAGACAAAAAGAGAAGGGGAACAGGTGTATTTGTCCATGAACAATGGATGTGAATACTGCTTGCTGAGATAGTCAGGAAATACTTTAAACTCCACTGACACTGCAGAAAATAGCTATGTATTTTTTATAACTGTCTACATTTAGCCTGTATCCGGGCCTAAATTGTAGCAGTTGCTCTACCACCCAGTGTCCCCTCTCCAGCCAAGAAGGGGATTCGGGGAAAAAGGGAGAAGCCCTGTGGGCTGAAATAGAAATGGATTTGATGAAATAACAAAACTAATACAAATGCCAACATAAAGTGTACAAGCTTATACTCAGCCTCATCCTTGAGAGGAGCCCCAGGAGGAGGATCTCCCCACCCTCAGTGAACTCCCTCCTTTTATAATGAGCTTGATGTCAGTGGTATGGGATACACCTGTGAGTCAGCTTGGGGCAGCTGCCCTGACTGAAACTCCCAGCTGACTTGGGGCTACTCATTGCCTGCCTGCCATGGCTGGTCCATGGGTCTGTTCCTGGGAAACCAGGACAATAACTCCATAGAAATTTACACATAACACACCACATCACTGGTAGGTGTACAGCAAGACCAGTATTGATGGATCAGCTTCGTATATTTCCACTAGCCTTCTACTTAGGGTAGATAAAAATGCAACAAGCTGCAGAGATTAATCTGATCTTGCCATTTTGTGCTGAATGGAAAATTTTAAAATAGGTGGTGCATAAGGCAATTATGCTGATTTTTAAAAACTTCATAACAGATAAATCCAAAGCCTTTCTGCCAACACATAGTTTTGCTGTTCTGGCCTAGCCAATGTGTTGCTATGCTTGTGTTTGTGTGTTTGATTGTATTCACACTGTTTAGAAACATAGCATTCCTTTAAATTCCTAAAGTTCAACAGAGGCATAGTGTAAACCAACATTCCTCAAGTACTGTGCTATTAACCTGACTCCTCTCTCTTGGCTTACCAGTTCTTTCTTCTGTAGCATCTCAAACTGTCCGTGATGTCTAATGAGGGCCCAGTGCTGCTGGTTTGCTCTGCTTTTCATGGTGGTTTATTTTTCACTTTGTCATTGAGAAGATTTTTTCCATCTCGTACAGATAAAATCAAAGCCCTTCCACATGTTTTATACAGCAGTCCTGTGGTTCAAAGTGTGCATTAGGTTTTGTTCAGTGGGTGTTCTTTATTTTCAGAGAAGAATTCTGTGCTTAAATTATAACTCAATATTTAAACAGTGACTGCTCTCAGGATATTTTGTAAGGATAAGGGCTGTAATGAGCCTCAATACCACAGAAACAAAAAGAAGGTCAGAGCCTGTGCCTGGAGGATTTTTGCCTTGAAGATGGTGCTAAGCTCTGTATGAAAAAGCAAGGATGAAAGAAGCAGAGGCACAGATGTACTTGCTGTCGAATTTATTTGACCATTTTTCCCCTCTTGGCTGCATGGGTTAGCTAGCCATTGAGCATGACCTGATTTCTGGCAGGTGAGGGAAGGAGATGGCTCCTTTGCAGTGAAAGTGGGGTGCAAGTGATGATGGAACCAAGAGATAGCTTTTATTAGTTGGAAGGTGTAGAGGAAAAGTTGTCTGTGAAACAAGCAGGAGGTTGAAGTGGACATTTGTGGTGAAATGTTTGATCAGCATAAGAGATGAGGTTTTGTTTGGGTATGAAGAAGATGTTATCTTTGCTTGGAGGACAGCCAGTGGATGGCTTCCCAGGAGTGACTGATGCCCAAGAGCTCCAGTTGAGAATGGTACATGGAATTACAGAAGGAAAATTACAGATGAAATCAAAAAGGAAGAAAGAGCATCAATAGAAATTATAATCAGTCATCATGCTGGGATAATCAGTTCCTCATCAGCTCCAAAGCCGTGCTGTAACTGTCATACTGACATATAGCATTGTTTGTAATGAACTCTGCCCAAATTCGTGCCAGTATAGTTTATTCAGTTTTATTGACTTTATTATTTTGTTATTTAGCTGCAATACCTAGGCTATCTTTGATACAGTACAAGAATTGGAAAAAATCGGAGAAAGGAAGGGTTTTAAATCTTGTTCAACTTTAGAGTCCAATTGTCATCCTGTTCATGACTTACCATGAATTAACAGCAATATTTTTGGACTACAGTACCTGTATTCGACAGATAGATTTCAGCAACAGAGTTGTGGTTGTTTAGCTGACTTTTTTCTTCTTTCTCTCTCTATCTCATTATTTTGTACGATTTTTGATGTTGAGACATAGATGACTTGCCAGACTTTCAACTATAAGCATCTTAATGAAGAAAATATAGCATTATTTAATTTGAAAATATCTGCAAAAGGGCTAATGACAGAAAATATTTTTAATAATGTATTCTGCAAGATTGATAAAAATGTGCATGCAGTAATATTTTAAGAGTATGTGCTATATAAAGGTCCACTTTTTCACTGATTCGTGAAATGAAGCAGCTCATTCAATCTTATGTTGACCAGCTTTTAATGATTCTTGTTTTCAATATTATATGCTAAGATACTCTCTGATTTACTACTTTCAGAATGAAGATGGCTGAAGCAGACGACCACCATCCCTTCCTGTGAAAGAGACCAGATATTTACGTCTTCTGGATGATCTGTTTGGCAAGGAAGAATAATCTGATCTGTGCAAGGCACTGCTTTTGGATTAGTATTTCATCTCCAAAGCTTACTTGGACAGACACTGAAAACATTCCTTGTGAAACAAAATCTCTGATACAGGTTTTATTGCATTTAATTTCTTATTCCTACATAGGTGTATACTTTGTGTGTTTTCTAACTCCTGAGTCAACACTACTCTTTCATACTTACACAAGCATAATTAAAACTGTATCCTCTAATCTTTGTCTGGTTATATGGAGAATTTACAAGTCTTGAGAAATCTTTGAGTCAAAGAGAGAAAAGTCTGACTGACCCTGCTTTGTTCTGCAAACATAAGATGACCTCTTAAAATATTAGGTTGGACTATATTAGCACAATAAGGTAATTGGTTCAAATTTCCTCTTTTGCTCTCTACCTTATATCTGTGTTTTTGCTATATCCCTGTGGTGATGCTTAAGTACTGTTTGCGTCAAAGTTTGTTACTTTACAGAGGAAATACTGGCACGGTTTTAGCACAGTATAAAGGTGTCAGAGATAATTATAGCCTTCCAAGTAAATGTCGAAGTAAATATTTCACAGGCATGGCATGGAAGCTATCAGTTCTTGCTTTTTGTTTTAAATGTGACTCAGATTAGTAGCCACCCAAGTTTACTTGGCTGAGATGTGCATGAAGAGAAGAGAGGTATTTAAGAGACATGTAGATGAGGTGCTGAGGGACATGGTTTAGTGGTCAATTGGCAGTACTAGGTTAATATTTGGACTTGATGGTCTTATCCAACCAAAGCTATTCTATGATTCTAAGATGTTTCAGGACAATTTTAGTGTGCTGCTTTCTTGCAGTAGCACTGTACTTGCCCTTTGAAAATTAATCGATGCCTTTTCTTTGCTCAAAACCACAATGACTAAATGAAGTTCTGTTAGCATTTTTGTATCTTTTTAAGCTTATGCCTGCTCAAAGACATGATTAGATCTGAATTTACCGCATACTTTTGTGAGAGGAGTAATTACCCCAGTTTAAAGAATGGAAGAGATGAGGTGAAGGGGGAGAGCTGACTCATCTGCGGCGATTCCACAGGGGAAGGAGGTGTGAGGCAGTGCACCTCTGCTGGTGACTGGGAAACTCACACATTCAGCAGACAGAGCCCTGCACTTTCTGTAATCTGAAATTACAATTTGGGGAGAAAGTATTTGATTTAGAAGGATGAGAATTCAACGTATCTAAATTCTCAAACTGAGGGAAAGAATAACTTAATTCAGTAAATCTGTATCTTTTTGGAAACTTGGAGATTTCTTTTAGAATTATGATTGCACTTAAAAATACCTTGCTGTACTTTTGTATGATAGTGTAAATGAAGTTTCAGATTGTATGTCTTCTCTCTAACCCTCCCAGCTCCTGAGAAGAAATTATTTTTCCTCCATATGGCAAAATATGAAGCTTTTGGCAGCTTTAATTTTTTTGTCAGTAAAAAAGGACTTCAGGCAAGGCATAATTATGTGTGTTGCTGCTACTCAAGAAGATGTTTGCAGTAAAATGGGGAAATAATGATCTGTGTCTAGAGGGTCAAAAAGAAAACTGTCAAAACTTATTAGAGTGCTCCAAGTTATAGACAAGATCATGTACTGCTTTTTGATCCAAAAGAGGAAAATGGTTTCTTACATGATGAGAAAAATGTCTGACCATGGGGATAGTGTCGGGAGTCAAAACAACAATAACTTGCATTTGAAGCTAGTTTGATGAAAGCTGAAGACTTTTAAAACATGCCACCACGATTGAGCTTGACACTTTAAATGAATGCAGTTGCCCTTGTAAATTTTTAATGTTCCCCAGACTTCAGGGTATGTTTCAGTTGTGGAAATCTTGTACAGCCAAGGGTTTCCAAGAAAGATTGACTCTGAACATTTAGAACTTCCCAAGTAGCTTTTAGAGACGGGAAATTCACTTTAGTTTGTTTTCCTTTATGTGTATAGGACAAAGAGGAGCCTCTTTTCAGGGGAAAAAATAAATAGTGCGAGAAATACAATTTCTTATAATTTCATGTGGAACTTTGTGTATAAGTCTGGTCAATCATGGTCCAGTCTGGTCAGTGTCAAGAAAGGTGACTGCAAACTGAAACCAGTGCAGAGAAGAACTAGAAAGGTGACCAAGAGAATGGAGATAAGAAGGGAGACTAAAGGAGCTTGGCTTGTTTAGTGAGATAAAAAGAAGTCTCAAAGAGAATATAACTGCTCTCTACAAATACATTATGGCTAGGCGAGGAAAACAATCTGTTTCAGTTAAGAATATTGGTAGTCTAAGAACAAATGGGTATAATTTGCCATGAATGAATTTAAACTGGACAACAAAAGGTGGTTCCCCACTTCTAAAACAAGTTCTCAAACAGCCTTTTAAGACTCAAGTACTACTCAGTTTTAAGGTTGAGATGGGTCATTTCATGACAGTAATTTTAGGTTGTTTATCAATACTCTTCTGAATTATTCTTCTCACCTCTCTTTCTCCTCTTTTCCCATGCATTTTGCATAACCCTGATGAGCACAAAATTAGCTCCTAGGAACAGGGCAGATAGGGCCTGAAAAATATTTTCAGTGCTTGTCACCGTGCACACAATGTGTCATATGCTGTGGTCTGAAGTATAACAAACCCTTTTCACCAGGTTTTCTCTTTTACAGGCAGCAGTGCTTCCAGAAGGGAAAGCCCTGGCCAATGAACAGTCCAGTAATACTCTTTGTATAATGTGACTTACAGCATATGCTGCCCAGAATATTTCAACCTCTACTCTAATCCTGCCACCAGCTTCTTCTCTCTTTTCACATTGCTGATGAGGGGCCTGAATGAAGACAATACCACAAGATTATGTTTCAAGATGGCAGGAGGCCACAGCTTTAAAGCATGCATCGCATAAAGGGGAAGGCAGCCCTCACAGTTGCCATTAATCTCAGCTCTCGATCCCTGTAGGGGAGCCAAAGATATCCTCTTTCCACAAGTATCTGTGCTGTCCACAGCAGGAGTGAAGAGATTCACATTACAGTACCAGCTCCTCATCTCACTGCTGGGGTCTGCTGCATGTTCAGTGTTAATTTTTATTTCCTCGACTTGGCATTTGAAAATAAGAGGCTTCAAGTTCTCTGGAATAGCTGCTGCTGCAAGCAAATGGCAGGCTGCAAATGGCAAAGAGGACCAGTCCTCACACGCAGGTGGTGCACTGGTTGGCCCATGGCCTCGCATCAGCTTCTGCTCCTGTGTGTTTCAGAGTGCCTGCTCTGGTCACCAGCAGATGGGCCCCCTTGGACATAGTAGCCACAAGCAGCCATAGACAGTCTGTGGACACAAATGCCTCACCAGGCAATATTTCCCTGTGTCCTGCCCATCATACAGGCATCTACTGTATTTTTCTAGACAGAGCCATTTGTACCAATGTCAGACAGATGTTCATCTACATAAATGGAAAGATGCTGAAGTCCTTCTTCTGCATTTGTCCCTCATGTGCTGATGTGAGTTGATCCTACTTCATGGCAGGAAAGCTCTTTACAGAAAAAGTTTGGGCTCAGTTGACTCCAATGTCTTTCTCTGTCTTGTCCTTTTAGCCCAGGAGACATTTCTGCCTCCCAAAGGTGAACTTTCTGTGGGAAAAGTGCAGTGATCCTACTTCCACAATAACCAAAATACTGGATGCTTTCAGTCACTTGACAGCAGTCAGAGAACAAGTCCATAGATCACTAATAGTAATTAACTGGTCTCTTGCTTGCTGGACCCTTCTATGTGTTCCCATGGTTTGAGACATGGAACTAATCAAAATTTTCCAGTTTGTAACATCTTGTAGTCATACATAGGTTATTCAGTGACATGCAGGGAAACATTAGTTCTTTAAGCAATAATGTCCTGTACCCTTAGTAATTTATCCACAGCATTTCTTCCTTTTTGAGGGGGCTTAGCCAGCAAGCCCCAGTACAATGAGAAAGACTAAATGCATATTTGTGAAGAAGCTACACTATCAGGAGGAGAAAAATACCACAGACTGAGCTCATTCAGACTTTAAAAATTATTTTTAGGTTTTAGAGGGCAGTATAGATAACATTTGAGAGTAAGCTATCTTGAAAGAAGACTTTTTTAAGGTACTGTTCACTCTGACTTAATTTCTCATTGTTGTTTGTTTAGGGTGGTGACAGCCCCAGTCAGCACCAGCACTCCTGTTTTGGGCAATGGTCAAAGAAGCCAGATAGGGATGTGGGGGAAATTCATGTTCCTACCAATTTCCACTATAACATTTAAAGCCAGTGAGGAAGCATAACTGAGACAAGGAAGGAAGTTAGTATAGATAAATTATATTAAGGTTATAGATTAATTATGTAAACTCTTTTTCTCCGTGGTTGGGCATTTCTGAATCACCTGGAAGTTTCCTCTGGTATGTGTTACACACAAATAAATAGTTATCCTCATCTGCCCTTCACCCTAGCCATCTGTCGTCTTTGCTCTCCTCTTTCGTCAGGCTAGTTTCATATTAAGAACTATGAACAAAGAGAAGTAAAGGAGCAGATTCACAAACTTCCCCGAAATCTGATGCAGATCCCTGGCAAGCAGCATGGTGGGATGATCTGTCACAGCAAAGATTCATTGTATCGCCTAACAGTACTTGAGAGAGCTCCCTCTTTCAAAGGCAAATCTGTCAGAAGAATGGCATTGTCCTGAAAGACAAGAGGAAGACCTTTTGCAGAGCTGCTGTGGTGCAGGTGGGACGGAGCCTCCTCTAAATTAGCATGAGGTTTATGGGTGAGACTTAAATCCCTTTTCTTCAGATGTCTACAGTGCAGGTGTTTGCACCTGCACTAGTTCTCTGGATCCCTTACTTGCAGATGGAAAGGCCATGGGGATCTATCCCTAGGGAGTGAATAGTCTACAGGAATATGTACAGGAGTCGTGATATCCACGCACTGCCGCTGCCTCTGCACTGACTATGAAGGGATTTAAAACAACCAGCTAAATGCAGATGTTTGCATTGCTGTCAAGTGAGATGGATCCTACCCATGGGGTCCATCAGCATTGCTAGAGGAGCACTGTGGTCAAGCATGGTGACTGCTTGGCTGCTCCACAGCCCTGCTGCAGGTCGCGGCCACACCGTGGTGAGTGCAGACTGTATGTGTAGGGAAGGGCTGAGCTTCAGGCAGCGGTGGGTAGTCGGGATTGAGCTGGGCAGACTGGGCAGAGGAGAGTGTGAGGCCACACTTTATGCTGTCTGTTCACGCGATCTCTCTTGTCGGGTATTCTGGAGCTTAGGCTGAGCAGACACTCAGGGCCATGCTTAGCAGGAGGACCTGACTGTCCCCAGTGAACTTGGCTCTGGCTCTGGCTGGTGAGTCTTGGTCAAATTTCACTCCAGCTAGGTAAACAGGAAAACTTGGGTTGATTTAAATGGAACTAGGTTTTCTTTTGTTAGCGGTCTCTGGGAATCTAATTTAGCAAAGTATTTAAGCCTATGTGTAAGGCTATCCCTTTTGCACAAAGCCAGTCAAGTACATGCAGAAGGCTTGCTAAAATCTGTCAAATGAAGCACTGGTGGAAATGCTTTCCTGGCAAAGAGGAATTCCTAATTTGAGGCATTTAGGAATTAAATCATTGTAATAAAAAAATCCACCATATGAGTATGTATCAGTGAAAGGAGATAATGCAGAATTGTCTGGACATGTTTATACAGGCTATATTTTGTGTGTTGTTATTGTAGTTGTTCTGCAATATAAGCTAGCAATTAGCAATTAAATTCCCATTATGGGATCATGTTGGTAATTGAGATAAACTATAAGTGTGTAACTGTTTTAAACCTTTCTTTTAACTAACCCAAATACTGTAGTACTTATATAATTTAGAGATAATATCCCCATTAGTAGACTTTATGACTCAATAAACAGCTCCCACAAGTTCATAAAAGCCAAACCCATAAACACCAGGACTATTAATGCAATAGAAATTCTGTGCCTCCCTCTTTTCTTGGTGGTCTAGATAGAGCAAAGGGAAAAGCTATCTCAGAAAAAAAAACATTTATTCTGGCTATATAAATATAAATGAATTGTCTTAAAACCCATCTGGAAATTTCCTCTCCTCCCCATGTCCCAGGTGGTCTGACAACAGTGGTGCATTTTGCTTTTGTCTGCAGGCAAGAGCAAGGGCTGCCATTTGAAATCATTTACATGAAA
Source organism: Podargus strigoides (assembly GCA_028020825.1). Lineage (NCBI taxonomy): Eukaryota > Metazoa > Chordata > Aves > Caprimulgiformes > Podargidae > Podargus > Podargus strigoides. The sequence goes on along the minus strand of CM051641.1, from coordinate 11,075,899 downwards.
GGATTGCGTGTAAAAGCGCTGGTGGTATCCTCACCCTGCCTCTCCCCTCTGGAGAAATGGGAACAATATCTTCTCTAGAGTTGGGTTTCAGTGTACTGTTCTACTATTATTATTCTTTTTTTTTCCCAAAGGAAAAGCCTCATCAAAGTGCCTGGACTTTGCAGTTTTTGAACCTCTTTGCTGCTGGCATATTTTCCTCATTTTGACAGCAAAATGAATTTTGGGGCAGACCATCTGCTTGCCTGGAGTTTGATACAAGCAGAGCTTTTGTAGTTCAAGCCTCTTTCTATTTAGAACTGAGGGAAGTGACTAGTTAAGCCATTTGCAACAAAAAATGAACCCTTTCCTTTGTCCAAACAAGCTTTATTTTGCGGCATGGTAGGATGCTGTTCTGCTTAGCAGATTGTTGTGCAGTCAACCACCTCTATCTTGTCGCTTACTTTGCTGCCGAAGGATACTTCTAGTGCTGTCAAAATCATATTGTTTGCATTCATCAAAATGGATAAAGTTTTTGTCATCACTAGTTGGCTGGGTTCAAGTGGATGTGGAAAGCTGGAAGTATGCAAGAGAGGAACTGCTCTTGCCCTCCCTTTCCCAGTAGGTAACTCATCCTGGGATGAAACACACGGTTTTCATTTGTTTTGCTGTTGCATCATGTCTTCTGTTTTTGCCGTTTTTGTATGAGAGTTTGTTTCCAGAGTAAGCATCTCAAGTGGCTACTGGGATTTGTGTCTGTCACCTCAATGCTGCTGGATTCCTGACCTTTACACCTACGATGGAGTTTGGCCTTTAGGACCCCAGGAAAGCTCTTTTTCACAAAAGGCAAAAACTCACAAATTTTGTTCTGGGGAAGCATGGTGAGTACTGAGCAAATAGGGTCTCTCTTGGGCTTCATGCTATTTGCATTTCACTGGCCTTCCAGGTTTACCCTGAAGTTTCCATAACAATGGTATCAAACAGGGAAGCACTCCCTTGGGAACCTGCCTGCCCATTCACTCTCCACTGCATGTAACACTCCTCAGTTTCATGGCCTCTCAGCAGGTTCAGAGATGCCCCTTTTGATTCCCTGTTGGCAACCTCATCATGAAGACAACGCAAGACCTGAAGCAAATCAAATATTTGAATTAGAAAGACTCAGCATCTTAATGAAGCAAAATTCCTTTTAGGAGACAAACGATCACGAAGGATCTGAACCATCACTGCTGAGGTCCTGACAGTGTCACCATTGATTTCTGTGGGAACAGTTTGGCTTTACTTTATGGGAAAGGGCAATTGCTTTGCTACTTTACTGCTTTCCTACCATGTCCTCAACTTGTCTCAGGATAACCCACATGCATCAGCTGCAGCAGCCAGGTCCTAGGACTGGGTCAGATCGTGGCAGATCCCAGCTCCAAATACAGTATTGCAGGTATATGGGTCTTTGATGGATACACTCAACCCCTTAACCAAACTAGTGGTAGTTTGGTACAGGCTCCAAAGGAGGTAAAGGCCTATGCTGTAAATTGGATAAGAACTTCTCTAGTTCCCATCTTTCTCTGAAAATCCATAAAGGAGCAGAGTGACACAGTGAGCATCCATGCATATAAGCTTGGAATACTGATCATGCAATTAACACTGATGAATAGCTGGTGGCTTTTCCAAGACCCATTTATCAAGGAACAAAGAAAGTTGTGAGTACAAGGAATCTCATGCATGCCTTTTCCATCACATGTAATTTGACTACAGGCCAACCACTTTATTCCATAAATGTGATAGCCTTAAGTGAGCCTTCTTTGAGCTCTCCCTGCTAGGCAGCCTGGCTGCATGGTGGTGATCTCCCCTTGAGCTTGGGATGCCTCTCAAAGGTGCTCCTTGAGGCAGAGACCTTTCACCAATGGCAGATCTTTGATAAGTAACTGATATCACACGTAACCTTGTATTATGGTAACTTTGATTTGTGTCTTGGTATCTTTGACTCTGCCTTGGTAGTTTTGAATCGTTGTTCATATGATTGTGCAGTGCTGTAATAGAGTGAACCTTGTCATTGAACTTTGTTAAGTTGTACTTTTACATCATCATATTTCAGTAAGAGCACTTCTGCTGATACCTTTGACAGCAGTTTTTAAGTGATCTAAATTGGCCATTTGTGACAGGGTCACACCACCTACTATGTGGTTGCAGCATTAGCAGCTTTGGCTCCTGGCACCTGGTGGGACGGAGAGCCAGGAGGAGCCATGCCCTGGCTCCTGGCAAGAGGAGAGGCTGGATCAAAGCCTGGTGCAGACAGGAAAGATGGATGGTGACTCCCTACCTGTGAGTAGGGAGGTTTTACAAGTAATGCTAGCAAGACTGCACAGGGATGGGGAAAAAGCAGTAATTCCTTGGTATGCAATAGCATTCCTGATGCCATATAAGTATATTGATGAGCAGGACAGGATCTGAGATTTTGCACTACAGAAAAATGTCTGTAGTATTGTCTGCCTGATCTACGACATCTCTATGATCCTGTGTCAGAGGGGATTGATGGAGTAACAGAAATTTTCATAAGAAACTCTCATAAGAGATTTAATGACTTTTCATGATCCTAAAGTACACATTAATCTAAGTGTGTGAGTGGGCTGTTACTTGAATCATAGAGAACAAAACTGGACTTCTTGGCCTTTGACTCCATTGTACGTGGTTATGAAATGCTCCTAAGCCTCCTGAGAGGTTCCTGATCTTTTAGAGGGAGTGGGATTGGGCCCTTCCCTCAGGTTAGAAACTTGTCATTTGAAGTCTGCAGGTGACTGTGGGTCTTGTGGGTTAGCCAAGTCCCTGCATGTAGCTTGGGAGGCAATGGGGGGCTGTTTTCCCAAAGCAGACCCAGCAAGTGCAGGACCACCTCCTCACTGAGGCTTTTTGATCATTATTTTCCCTCTTGGATTGCTCTGCTCAGTTGCACAAACCTGCCACTTTCTCTGGGTAAGAAGCATCACTCTCTTTCTTGCGGGTCATGACGATTGCGTAGTCTTCCTCCTGCTTTATCAGCTGAGGCTTTCAGATACTCTGGACTGCTTAGCTCTGCCCTGCAAAGCTCCTGTCTGAGCTTTTCCTACTGACAACCCATGGGGAGCTGTAGAAAGAATCAATGGCGTAATAACACCCAGCAAGCAGGAGGAAGAGCTGTACAACTAATGCGCAGATGTTGATGAACGCTTCCCTCTCCTCACATTCTTTTTATAAAAACATCCCATTGGTGACATTTGAGGCATCTCTGCCTCAGTGTGCCAAAAGCCTCTCATGTTGCAGGAGCTAAACTGTAAATCACAGTGCAAGATACAATTTTTTGGATTTAATATTGCTAATTTGACCCATGTTAGGGATGCTGAGAATGTGTCAGCTAAGGAAAGCAGTTGGTTGGCCTTCTCTGGAAAGCATTTTCAGAGTGTTTTCAGGTCCAAAAAGTAGAACCCAAGTTTATGGAACAGGACATTTCCAGCACAAGTGAGTGGAAATCATTCTCAGGGTGATACAGTATAATGTTGCATTTATCTCAGGAGTATAAGTAATAGCTAACCAGTGCCAGTACCAGTGCAAATAGATTTTACAGTATGGTGTCATAGCAGCCTTTCATCTATGTACCCAAATATTCAAACCAGAATACCATCCTTAAGGGAAATGGTTACTGTCCTTCTGGAAGATAGTAATGCAGGATTCAGCATAAAAAGTTGGCCTCATGCAGTAGACTGGGCTGCCCCAGGTAAAGCAGTGGTGGTAATGTAAACAAAAGATCAGTGGGTTTATTAGAATAGTAATGGAACTATTAGAATAGTAATGGGAATGTTGCTTCTTCCCGCCCCCTATTTGCATCGCTCACTGCATCTGCTCTGGATAAGACAGTGGAGAGAAAATCCGGAACTTTGCGTCTGCCAGGAAAGAAAGGGTGGGTTACACCAGGGCATGATCACAGAGGTCTTTTCTAGTCAAGGCTGTTCTATGATTCTATGTGGTTTCTGAGAGTCAGGCCAAGAAGGGCTGGGAAAGACTTGCAACACAAAGATGATTACAGTTAGGTGAGGAAGCCTTGCTTTGCCCACTGACAACTCATTGCTTTTGTTTCAAGAAAGCCAATGTGTGTCAGATGGTTGAAGGTAACTCGTAAACAGCATATGCTAAAATTACACTAATGTTGTAGTGAGAAGAATCAGGAAGGGAAGGAAAAGAGATAAACAACACTTATTTTCTTTTAACAATACTGAAATTAAGCTATTTTTATTTTCAGGGCCAGCTCCTGAGGTTGCTATGATCCCTGAACCTCTGTTCATGGCTGTTGCTGTTCGTTATCCAGAGTGGTCTTTCACATAAGGTGAAAGCCAGCATTACGAGTTGAGTACACGCTGATGTGACCAAGGAAGGCTGTGCCTCTGCCAGGCTGCCCTTGACATTTAAGTGGTAAAGATTTCAATCTATAAGTTTTTCAATTCAAAGTGTGATGCTGTAATGTTGGGCTGGTGAGAACACTGCTGCACGCAGTTGCTAGGGAAACATATTCAAGTTCATTTTCCTTTGAGTTTTGTCATTCAACTCACAGCATGGCCATAATTGTTTTTTCAAAAGTGGGATGCGTGAGCCATTAAGGGGTGCCAGTCACTGATGTAAGAGCTGGCACTGACCAAATGCTCTGGCTTGGATCTCACCAAGGGTCTTAGGGTCAGCAGAGAGGTTTCTGTAGACGCTGGAGTGGGGAGGGAAGCAAAAGAGCATCAACATGGATTTGAACAATGTGTTGAAAAACCCCTTCAATTATACCTGCAGCAATGATTTAGGTTCAAGCTTATATGGTTGAGATGTTTTGCTAGACTTTGGATTTATGTTTGAGTAGCCATTTCTTCTGGCAGTGATGCCCCTTGTTTTGTTAATGAGTCTGTTAGCAGCGTATTGGCAGGCTCTGTAATGAAAGAAAATATGACAAGAGTTATTGACATAACACTCAAAACTGATCAGAAAATTCTCCTCTAAAGAGGAAGACAAATTACAAGCCTTTTTCTCTTATTCAACCTTGAACATCATTAAAATCATCCCTCATCAGCCTGCCACAGAGGCAGTGATGGAAGTTTTAAACATCAACCTTTGTGGAAGAAGAGGCCTCTTAAAATAGATGCATCTCCCAAACATTTGTTTGTCTAAACTCGCCCTTGAAGAGATAATCAGGCACAAAATCACTCACCCCTCCATAGGGACTGAGCTGGGGACTAATTTTCTAATGGGCAATTCTAGGAATCACTCTGTGAGCAGAGGCAAAGCAGATATTTTGGAAAAACAGTTGCAGTTTTGTCATCATGTCTCTGTAATGCCTGTATGTCAGCAAAGTTGTGCATGGAGCCTCGCTATCACTGCACAGACACAGCAGGAGTTGGCTTGTGATCCAGAGATATCGCCCTTGAAGTAGATCAGACAAAAGTCAGGAAGGGGTCCCAAGAAGTGGGGTGAAGTGGCATATCCAAGATTACTACAGCAGACCCAAAGCAAAATCCTGACCCTCTGAACACCTAATTAGCACCTTCTACCCAGTGGGTTTCATCTTTCCCTTCTTTTTGGGTCTGCAGTCCAGGTAATGTCTTCAGAGGATGGCTGCTCTCTCCCAGACCTTGCCAGCTGAACTGAGATGGGGTCTTCTGTGTGTTTTCCCTTCCTGGGGTCCCAGTGCCCTGTGTTGGGTGGCAATTTGCATCATACAGAGAGGGCGACACAGGGGAGGGCGCCACAGCCCCCAGGGCTGTGCAGGAGGGTAACCCCCTCCAGACCATGAGTCGCTTCCAGCAGGTCTGACTGCTTCTCCTGCTCCAATCCTCAGTCTCCTTCACAGCCACAGTCTGCCAAGCACAAGGAGGCATTTTTGGAGTGAGATGGGATCCTGGACAGCAGGAGAGAAAAAGAATGATCACACACTGTCTCCCTCATCCCTGTCCCCTCCTTTGACAGAAAGTTGGGTCAGTGTTGTTTTTGTTTCTGCTTCTTTCTCCCTTGCCAAGGAAATCATTGTGACTAACTCGTCATCATATGTAATCCACAGTGTTTCTGGGATCAGGTCCTTCTCATGAAAACAAAAATAATCCCTCTTGCCTCTCCTCCCAGCTATCCCATAACATACGTAAGTGTTCAAGGAAGACAGGAATGCATTTTAATTAAGATAATTATTAATAAGTTCAGGAGCTATGAGTTTTCCCCTCTTCATTCAAAATGAATTATGTTTCGGAGAGAAAAAAAACATCCATCTTACAAAGTTTTAATCCGAAGGGACATCTCTTAATTAAATTAACCAGTGAAAAGGAAATACTTGTAATAAGGGTGCAAGATAAATATTTGTACTGTGCACATTCTAATTTATCACAGCCTTAAAAGACCCCATAAGGTTTGTTTTTCTTCACTGAAATGTGACGTGTTCAGATATCATTCTCGTTTATAAATTAGGGTATGCCACATGGGATACCCCCCTACAGGTTAAGGGTATTGGCCTGTGAGTGATATACTGCAGCTGAGAGAGCTGTGAAGTGAAGATGAGTAGTCCTGAAAAGTAAGCCCTAAATTTAACATTACCCAGAGGCAAACACAGCCCTGAACTGACTTGAGGGTGGAGGCAAAGCTGCACAGCCCTGATGTATTGTCATGTGGGAATGCACAGTGTGGTGGTGCTTGCTGCTAATTTTGAGGGAGAGAGGTGAAAGCACCCATGCTCCCTCCATTAATCTGCAGTTGTTTACTTAGGTGATACTGTGGTGATACCCTGGATAGGTGAAATATTTAAGCATGAGCCTATTTTTAAAGCACCTGATAGGCTGCATTAATTTCACAGACAGAGTTTTTGTATTTGTAGTCATGTTCATGATTAAATACTTGATGCCTTCACTGCTATAGGTAATGTCTACCTCTTTGGGTTTTACTTAGCATTTTTTGAAATAAAACACAATTCTTGTACATGGATCTACCTTCTCTCATGTCTGCATGAATGCCCATGCAGTGTTATGCATACACACACATGTATACACACTCAGGTATATAAGACAGATAAACCAAATATAAACTTGCATAGTTTTACCCTATGTTATGCATTTGACTGCATTTTAAAAGGGTTTGGTATGCAAGTTTCTACTTTGTAAAACTGAGGGTAATCATGCTGAAGGAAAATATGTTAAAACATCAACAAATATGCACAATTATTCCAGAAAAGGAGTGTGCATAGGGAAAGCTGAACCAATAGAACTGAAATTATAGAGGCAAAATAATGCTAGTGCATTTCCCAGTGTAAGAGGGCTCTAATTAATTGTGAACTCAGATCACGGCATTAATTGCAGATGCCAAAAACTATATGACAACTTCTGGATGTTCAGTTGATGCCTTTTATTATGTTTGACCCACAGACACTATAGGAGCAAAATTGCAGATACAAAAATAGAATTTATGGGGGAAGAAGCTGCCAGTGCATTTTGCTGTGTAAATACTAAATAAACACTTTAGTCAAGGAACAAGGGCAACTTTCCAAATATTTTAATTGTGGGCATGCTTTTGCCAAGTTTGTGGAAGAAGTTATGCTTTTACCAGGGAAACTAGCAAAGATAACTGAACTTGTCTGCAGGGAATATTTGTTGTCCTAATTATTAATAAAACCTCAGATTTGAATCTTTTATTCCAGATATAATAACTATAGCTAGAAATAACTCAAGAATGAACCCAAGAACAGGAAACTAATGTGCTGGTCTTCTATACTGGGCAAGGTGTTGAAAATTACATCACAGATTAGAATTGATAGACATGGACGGGTCTCATGGATAGACAAGGAGAAAAGCATTGCTTCTGTGGGGGCATGTCAGGTTTTGCAAATCTATTGGCAGACTTTGCAGAGGTCAGTAAGTGTGTGACTAAGCAAGACATCACCAGTAAAGCGTATATGGCTTTCCAAAAATTATACTTTGCCCCAGGCACATTGGAAAGCCAAGCTGTGGAGGGGCAAAGGCCCAAGTCCTCTCACGGAGCTGCTCTAGTCTAGAAAACATTGTAGATGTATGTGGTATAACCTGATGTATTAATCAAAGATCTGGAAGAGAGGATAAATAGTGAGTTAACTCCATTTGCAGATGATGCAGAACTCTTCAGAAGAGTCAACAGCAAACAGTTGCAGAAGGATCTCACACCACTGAGTGATCAGGAGATAAAATGTCAGGAGAAAGTCAGCGCAAAGTAATGAAATAGAGGGAAAGCAACAAAACTACCACTGCTTATCCAGCAGCTGGCTCTCAGCAAACTGCTGCCATTTAGGAATAAGTTTGGAAAAATGATGGAAAATTCTCTGATAGTGTTGACTACTGCTCAGCAATGGGGGAAACAAATAGGCAAATTAAATACCACATGCTACCGGGAAAGGAAGTTGTTGTTTGAGTTGTAAGTCCAAGCCCTTTAAAATGGATACAGGAGAGCCAGAGGTACAGAGAGAAGAAAACCAAGAGTGAGGAGGGCCAAGCTTGCACGAGAGGAGTGATGAAACAGCTTATGAAAAAAGGGCTATTCAGGGAAAGAGAGCCTATTCAGTGTTTCTTGTAATGCAAGAACCAAGAGTCTTCCAAGGACATGATCAGGTTTAAAAAGAGGGTGAGGAAGTTATTAAATGTCATGTGCAGTGTAGCTGCCTTGTGCTTCTCTCTTTGCCCCAGGAAGCTGCAAATGCCGACAGGGTACAGGTGGTCAGAAGGAGTTTAGACAAATTCGGAGAGGACTGGACCATTGGTGACTGTCAATTGCAATGGCCCTGCTGCAGCTCCAGCTCAGGAAGCCTGGTGACCAGCAAGTGCTGGGAGCCCAGTGGGAACACCAGGAAAGGCTGCTGGGCGCTGGTCCTGTTTCCTCTGTGCAGATGCTCTGAGCATCTGCTACTGGCCGCTGTCGGAGGCAGGATACGGGGTTGGACAGACCCTTTGTCCAACCTCACAGAGCGGTTCTTATGTTCTTCTGTCTCACCGAGAAATACAGATGTGCTGTGCTGACATCTAAATAAGATAAAATAATCTAACTCTAAATAAACTGGATGTTCTCCTTGAACTAAAAGAAAACCAAAACAAAAGAGCAACAAAAAAACCCGAAATAAAACCAAGATAATGTTTATACTGGGAAATGTGCATTTTTTTTTTCTTCCTGGATAATTCAAAAACAGCTGTAGGGGTTTTAGTCAGACTCTCCCCCTCCAAAGTTCACTTTTAGGTTGAAACAAATGTTTTCAGTGCCAAAGATGACATTTGAAGAAGGCTGTAAATGAGAGAAGACAGAGTTAAGATGCAAATTGCATTTTGCTGCTACCTTTGCCACTAATCTCTCAATTTACAGTAATTTTGCCAACATTTGCTTATCTTCAAGGAGAGAATGGCTTTGGTTTACTGGAAACTGTGTTTTACCAGGAGAATAAACAGCTATCTTACTGACTAATCAGGATTTCCCAATGTTGTCTCATGAAGATTTCGGGAAAAATCTCCTCAGCTCTTGATACTAGGGCTGAGAGATCTGAAAGAGAGCATTAGAACAGATAGTGATTAGCAGCTGCTGGGACAGGCCCTGTGCATGTCACAGAACCTAAGGAAATCTGGAATTAATCTTAGCCGTAGGCACAGCAGGGGATTTTGCCTTCAGTAAAGACAGGATTGCCCAACACATCCCATTATAAGCTCTTGCTTATGCTTTCTCATAATGTTGGCAAACTTTAGCTCTTCAGGCTAGAATGATGGGAAAATATCAATGCAAATGGAAACTTCTGAGGAGGAGGAGAGAATGGAGACAGAAATGGGGGCTTACAACCCACCTGCCAACTCGTTCCTGTAAAGGTTGCTAAGCCACTCTGGAGACGTGGCAAAGACTTGAAACCTGGCAAAGGAGCTGACGTCAAGAGTGTCTTTTCTTGCTATCGGTTAGTTATATGTTGCTCTAAAGTCCCATTTTTACATGCTCAGCAATGAGCAGAGAGGCTGATAATGCATCAGCAGTACTGGGAATGCTCCTATCCTATACAATTCGTATTCAGTGGGCACTGACCTAGAGAAGAAGAATTACCCTGAACAATGTTTTGGTGGGTAGGTAGAGGGGATGAGAGGACATAGCCTCAAGTTGCACCAGGGGAGGCTTAGATTGGGTATTAGGAAAAAAATTCTTCACTGAAAGGGTTGTCAAGCATTGGAACACGCTGCCCAAGGCAGTGGTTGAGTCACCATCCCTGGAGGTATTTAAAAGTGTAGATTCGGTGCTCAGGGACATGGTTTAGTGGTGACTTGGCAGTGTGAGGTTAATGGTTGGACTTGATCTGAAAGGTCCTTTCCAACCGAAACAATTCTGTGATTCTAAGAATCATGCATTCTTGGTTTGGCTTGTAGGTAACTAGAAACTGATTTTATAAAAGCACCAATGGTGTGACTTCAGGCCCTGCCGCATTAGGGAGTGCTGGAACTGGCTGTGCAACCTTGGCAAGGCTGGACTTCAAGAACAAGGCAACAGAACTTCAAGAAGTCCCAGCACCCTTCCATCTTCGAGGTAGGGTCAACTTGGTGCTTCAGCAGTAATGTCAAAGGCAAGATTGTGTGTTAGCAGCCATGGTTCTCCCCCTCTGAAGTGGAGATGAGAAATGACCAAGGGTGTAAGTACCAAAAAGTTGTTGACGTGCATTCAGGACTCTGGGAAGGAATGTAGGAAATTTGCGTTTCCTGTTCTGCCAGAGGAACATTTGATGAAACTACCATAATATATATGTGCTGAAGGTTTGAATGAAGGGTCATTATATGTTAAATTAACTGTATTGCAAGAGCATTAAAGAAAACAAGAACAGGAGAAACTCTTCAATCCATGAGAAGATTTGTGTGATACCTCAGAAAAATAGATCTTCTTGTTAGCAGGAGGCCTATCATTCTTGTGGGGTCATTGGAAGAGACCCAGGGCTTTTTGCACTCTGCATGTGCAGTGTAAAATAGTTTTGCATCTGCTTGATCTTTTTCATTATATTATACAACCTTGAGGAAAGAAAAGCAAGCATCGAATTTGTGATTTATGGCTTGATATTTACTTGCTGTATCCGGGTGCGAGACCTAGTCCAAGAAACAAAAAGAGACTGTGAGCCCAGAACAAAAGCTACACGCTTAAGGACTAAATGTGTTTTTCTTGGAGCACTGTCACCACTAGCTTTGCTTGGAAAGCCGACCGCCTGCTCACCCTGCGAGGTTTTCCAAGCTTACGAGCTTCCACGTTGAAGTCTCTCTCTCAACACACTTTGTGCTTGGCTCAGTGGACCTTAACCCTCATCCTCACTGCTTCTTGTGAGGAGATTCCCTGCACCCCATGGCAGGGCTGAGAAAACCCCTTTTTAATAAATTAACACAGTACGATGGGATGCAGGAGCATCTGGCACTCCTAGTTCTAATTTATTTCTGCAGCAACACACAAAACATCGAGTGATAAATTATTGAAAGTCAATGGGCCCTTGGAGAACATGGCCATGATGAATAGTGAGCAGTTGGCATCCCACATAACTCTGTGTCCCGGAGGGATATGTAGGGAGATGGTAAGGGGAAAGAAAAGGCTGAAGCCTTTGAAGGATACAGCTGTTAGGAATGTCTTCCTTTCAGTGAGAGATTACTTTGATTTTTAATGCCTTATTTCAGCAATGGGAAATGAGATTAGTAGTCGGCTGGGAATAAACAGTAACCACTAAACTCACTTTCACCTACAGCCTGGTTTGATACAGGATGACAATGAAGCTGAATATTGATTTACCCTAAATGAATTTTTCATTAAGGATGCCAGGGGCTCCTTTAAAAGATGTTGCAGATACCAGAACTGTCTTTTGCAACTTCCAAGGCAGGGAAATTCACAGTCTGTGCCTCAGCAGTAAAGAAGCCACAATGTACTTGTTTGGTATAGAAATCAGAATTATTTTGGAGTCAGTGTTTAAAGATAGCAGAGCAAAGACCAGATAGCGTAAACACTTCCCAATTGCCCTGGTTGTGTAAGATTTTCACAAGGAGCAGTGGAGAAACCACTGAGAAATACCTTTCCTTAATGATCCTGGAGCTTGTGGTCGTGGGCAAAAAATGTCCAGACGAGGGGACATGGTGGCTGAGGTCACTGCAGGGGACTGCTGGCTGGGGCTGCTGGGTGGCACTGGGGCAGAGAATCACTCCTTGTGCCTCCATCCCCTAACTTGGGAGCTGGGTGCAGAAAACACACCATCAGTTGTACATCAGATTGTTACAGGGTCTTTTTCCAAGCCTGTATGTATCGTGAGTTTCAATACATCCTCCAAAGCAAAATATGGCTATATCTTGCATACATGGGTATGAGAGTTAAAATGAGTCCTGTGCCCAGAGGTGAAGAATTGGAGCCAGGCTGACAGCAAGAGAGGGTAGTGCTCTGAGCCCTGACCATCTCAGCCTGTCTCCAGCTTTTCCTACTGGATTTGCTTTCAGGAGGGCATGCAGCTAGCTGTGCATGGACAACTAGAGCATCTTTGTGCAAGCACTTTGAAAATCTTGAGCTGGTGCTTCAGACTGTCATGCTTTTTGGCTGATGTGACTATTTGTCAGTGTTACAGCTGACAGCAGGGTATATCCCACAGTCTTATTTGGGAGCACTCTCATTTGCAAGGATTCTATCTGGCAGCTAGTGAGAACTACCCTTTGGCTCCAAAATTTTCATTTCAGTTGCCACAGAAGCCATCAAATGTTACATCTTCGTGTCTGCTTCTGCTATGCTTTCAGATACATGAGTCTGGGGGACATGTTCACATGCATATTTACCTCAGTGAGAAAACAGTCAGTACAACATTTTCATGTTTGTTTTCTCTTGTCTGCCTCTTGTGTTCTCTTCTATGCCTCCATCTTCTACTGTAACGAGTATTTGTATTTATTAGTTATTATTTACTAGCTGGGGAATTCCTTACTGGTAGTGGTTTTTTTCTTTGCTTTTGACTGAACTACATGTTTTGGAAGTCCCTAAAAATTGCCAGTGAGATGGTTCTCATAAATTGCTATGAGTTACTATAAACAGAGAGGCAGAAATACCAAAACACCAGTGTAATTTATAATTGCTTGTTAGGAACCTCCATGTGGGTTTCTGTTGTGACTGTGAATTGCTCAATGGGCCGATTGAGCTGTTTGTTTTAAAACATTGCAGGCAGTTGTAAAACTGCAGGTGTGGAGCAGGACGGGCACCCATACAGTGGAGGGGGTGCAGGAGGAATTGCCAGTCACATACACCCTGTGTACATCAGCGGCAGCTCCAGCTTTCCCTACTCAGCCTGGTCTGTGGTGGTGTGTCAGATGATGAAAGCCAACTTTGACTGCACTAACTTGGGAGCCACCAGCATCTCGAGCAGATGAACTTGTACTACTTCTCTGGAGGGCTGTGCTCTGGACTGACAGGGGTTGGTTCATGCTGCCTCAGGTGTTTCAGCCACTTCTAACTACACCTGTAGTGCTGTCTTTTTGCAGCTATCACAACGCAATGGCTACTAAGTTGCCTCTATGAAGGTGCTTATAACACAGCCATGTCAGGATATTTTGGTGCCCATTTAAAACCTTCCTCCTTGCCTCTAACTCTCCCTAACTCTCTCAATTTTCAGCCTCTCTTTCTTCCTCAGTGACACTGGCACAGGTTGTCTGTATCACCTTGCCTCCTTTCCCCTCCGTCCTTGCTGCCAGCCTGTGTTTAAATCTCCAGCAAAGAGACCAGGATCTGAAGGGACATTAGAGACTGAATTATTTACCTATTCTCTGTCTCTGAATGCATCCAGCAGTGCTAACTCTACCTCCTGAGCTGGGAGACACCGCTGGCGTGCAGAGGGTACCTACTCTGCTCATGCAGGACTTTTTTTTTTTATGTAGCTAAACCAGTGGTTTTCATTAGTGCACTGCATGGAAAAAAAAAAGCACAGCACAGATATGTCATTTAAAGTACCTTAATTAGAATAAATTCACCACTGATGATATCAACAGTGTCCTTATAGCATGAAAACAAAACATTTACTCTTTTTAATGGAGCTTTTATTCCCTCCGCTTCTCATACGAACAGGGACTTATTATCACCATTTCTACTCCTGTATTCCATATGTGGTTCCAAATCAAATCCTGACTTATTTCATCTCTTGCCTGGAAGGGTAAGTTTAATGTATCAAAACCAGCTTGACTTACATCTGCTTTGCAGATCATCGCTGGCATACTTTAAAAATTGTTATATGCCTGTAACGACGCCTTCCTCCCCTCCCCCAGTGCTCCAGTAATGCCAAGATTTATTGAATCTGAAGGTCCAGTTTGTGACCTTAGCTCTCACACGCTAAATCTGAACCTCTAGGGTCTATAAATCTTTGTGCACTGTTCAATTTATAGAAGTGAACATCTGCTTATCATACAATATTTAAGTTGCAGGTGTATTCTACTAGTAAAATAAACACATGGGTTCATGATTGCCCAGGCTGTAGGACATTAGACAGATGTTGAAGAGATGATGATGGTTTTGACTGTTGGGAGATCCCTCAGCAGGAGCACTCACCATTGACAGAGCTGGATGGCGAGGTGGTGCTTAAGGCTCTGCATCACCAAAAAGTGAAGGCAGCACACCTTTCACCCCACAACTTCAGCTTGGTCATCTTGCTGTGCGGAGAGCGATACCTGGCTGAGATGCAAACAAATCACTTAAGGGAAAAAAATCTCATCTTCCTGCCTCTCCTACGCGTCAGCCCATGTAAGGATGGTTGGCTTTCTGCACAACCTGGGGAATGAGAGGCAGAGCTGTGGCTATGTTTCTTCACTCACATGATGAAAAATATGGTGCACAAGAGAGCACAATGTCAAAGTGTGCATGGAGAGGGAGAGACCTAGGAACACCTGAATATGATGAGAAAGGCTGAAGGCTCCACAGCACAAGGAAAGCATTGGAGACTACAAATCGTTGGAAAGAGAAAACAAAAGGAGCAAAAAGTATCCACTTGGAAAAAAGAGGAGGTGACCAAGCAAATATAATCAGAGAGGCAGTGATGGCTGAGCTGGGAAACTGAAGGGCAGCACAAAACCAATATAAGGGCAGTACAGATGACTTTGTACAACATAGATGACCAGGACAGAGGATTTTTGACAACAACTGAGGAAACCAGGGGAGACAGCAGTTGCACTAACAAAAAAAGGAGGAGATAAATTAATTACTAAAATGACTGAAAATCTTCCTAGTTTGGAAGGAAAAAGTTAAGCTTTAAATTCTGCTTATATTTGAAGGCTATCTCACAACAAAGCTCCTGAGTCCAAGCAAGCATCTCGGCTAGATCCTAACTCCCTGTTGGGAGGTTACCCTCCTCTTCATCTTCTTGCCCACTGGAAAGGAAGTATGTCCATGGGGGCCAGCAGGGAGCTGTGGTGTGCCCAGGACTTGCTCAGGTGTGCAGCCTGATGCCCCACAGAGATGCAGGAGACTGATATAGCCGTTCGGGACAGTGGGATCATTCCACCCAGTTCCTGTGCTCCCCACGTGGCTTGGGGCTGGTCACACCATACACAGAAGTACCACTCCAAGCAGTGCCTGGAGAGTAACTGAGCTCAGAGCTGTGGTGAGCATGCACAGAGGCTAGGGCAGCATTTCTGGTTGCCTTCTATCCCATGGCTGGCAGTGAAAGAGCTTTTCTCCTGGCTTTGCCCAGGAGATTACCTGTAAAGGGCTTTGGTTCAGCACCGGGTGAAGTGTTAATTGCAAGCAGGTAGCAAGAGTGTCTTTGGGCATTAGGCATTTCAAAAAGCATGTTTGCATTTTTAAAAGTGCTTACGCTCCCTTTTTGGGATATAAAGCCTCTCTGCAAGAAGCCCAGCTCCTCTCAGCAAGCGACTGACTGGGGAGGGAACCTGCTGCGATGGACACATGGCATAGTGCTGGGCTGAGAATCTGACTGGAGTCTCACAAGCTGTGTAGCTGTGTCAGCAATGGGCTGGCCCCCAGCTAGGTAGCCCTGTTTTCCAGTAGGAGAAAGGAGGGCTGGCACTATAGTATTTCCAAGGCACATGGCTCGCCAGTGTGCTTCTGCCTGCTCACTGCTCCCTTGATGCTCCAGAGTGTACAGGCGGCTGTGGGGCAGCCTGTGACACTGCTGGAGTTCCTCTGTACAGCCTTGCACTGAAAATGTGAATTCACTAATTGGAAAGGCTGGACGTGACATGAAGAGTTACAGTGGCACAGGATGTATTTTACTTTGTTTTTATTCCTACATGTCCCTTTGGAAGGCAGAGCCTTGCAGCTAGAGATGGCTAGCATCAACCTGTTGCATGCATTTTGGAGGGTGACCAGCTCAGTTCATTAAGTTGCTGATGAAGGAGGGCAGGAGGGCATCTAGTTAACATAACAAAGCACCTGAAGAAAAAAGATTGTGAAATATTTTAGCTCTACTTCTATCAAAATATCTATTAATATATTTCAAGACCTTCCATAGTTGTTTTCTCCTCCCTTCAGGCTAGTCTAACCTCAGCCATAATTTAGCATGAGGCATGAATATCTTCACTTATTTTACCCATAAAAGAAGAAAATTGGGAATTTGTTCGGACTGCCAGGAATCTGGAATTTGTTGATGAATGGACATTTGGCTGAACATAGTGAATTCCCAGCTAATTGAAAGCAGATAACAAAAGTAATGCATTTACCTTGAAAAACATAATTTTCTTAATAAATAATTGAAACGGCAATCTTCTGACAGATGAAATAAGAAAAAAAATACTAAATAAATTCAGGATTGATTCCTGTCCTATATATTATAGCGTACTTAACAGTCATACCTTATGAGTGGATTAAAAACGATAGATCTTTTTTTAAGTGCAGCCCCAGAGAGAACTAGTTTGGTCTAGAAAGTGCAAGGGCCAACCCTGTTCAGAGGAATGTGTTTTCAGCCATCATCAGCTCATGTTTCTATCTCCAGATATTCTACCTAGTTAAAAGACTGCAGAAGCTGGGGGAAGAAATGAACCTCAAAAAAACCATAAGGGGTAGCCAATGTGATCACAAACAGTTGAATTAGCATCTCTGTAGGTGTTCACCATTCTCTTCTCCTTCTTCTCCATGAGGGTGGGCCAGAAAACCTGTTTCACATTGTGCTGGTGAGGAATCATGACTTCAGTCAAGAGGCAATGATTTTCAGCTAAAGGGAGGTTAACAGCTGAAAACATGTTAGCTCGAAACACTTGCAGATGGTCTGAGCACACCCTCCATTTTAAGGAGAAAAAAACCCCGAAAGATCCAAACAAAAGCGTATGAGTCCAAATATCCTGATCTGGGTAGGGCTACAACTTGGAAAGCCTTCTGGATCTAGAAGCAGGTTCCTCCCATCTTTATGCAACAGGACAAAATTAAACTGCAGATCTAACCTCCACCAAAGTGTGGAGTTTTCAAAATGCAAAGGTGGACTTTTTTATAGCTTTAGTTTGGTGGTAATAATTTATTGTGGGATTGTAGCTTGAGTGGAACAAAATGTTCACAAAGGGACATGAAACCTGACATTTTTTAATCTGTTAAACTGCAAAACTTGGCTGTACTAATTGGAAGTGTTATTAATCTGGGTTAAGTTTGGAATTACTTTTCAATGAATTTGCAGCAGGTTGTGGTTTTGGGAAAAAGCCATGGAAAACTTGGTAGTTTCACAAATTTTTAATGGGAAAAGGGGGGAAACCATGGTGATTTTGCTTGAGCTCTAATTTAAGACTTTAGACTTGGTCAAACTGATGGGCTGGAAGGCCATGTGAACTAAAAGAACAAATCCCGCAAATGGAAACTTTCCCACTGAGTGCAGAATTGCTGCTCACAGAGGTGCTTCCCATCAGATCAGCTCTTTAGCTGATAAGCAGCAAGAGATGCATCCAGCTTCTTCATTAAATCAGTGGGCAAGAAGTTCTACGAGGCCACAGAAGGAGCTGAGGAGTATGAAGAAATGGGATAAATGGTTTTGAACCTCTACCTTCCCTGCTAATGAATGTTCACTAATTGCCAAGATCTGTAAGTCCTATTAGCATGGGGAAATCACCATACTCTCCAGATAGAGTTAAATGAACAGCTGTTGAAAAGCTTGACAGTGACTAAACGTGGTCGCTGCACTAGCCAAGATGCTTTTTTGGTCTACCTGTTAGAGCATCTGGCAGGTAAAAGCAAACAGTAACTTTGGGAATGTTTGAACACTCTGTTGTGTAAAGGTAGGTCTTCCTAGTTGTCTAAGTGGTGAGACAGTCTGCTAGACGAAAGATGCACTGATAGTGTGTGTCATCACTGAGAGTCTATTGTCTCAGATTTTTTAAGGTTGGAATAGACCTGAGGGTCTTCTAGACAGATCTTCATTGTAACACAACCCTGGGACCTACCTGGGTTTCTTCCTGCTTGAAATTTCCTGATTTCAATGTTTTAATTTTGTTTTGTTTTGTGGGTTTTTTTAAAAGGGAATTCTCCAAGCTTTACTAGAAACGGATTAATAACAAGAAGCCTATTGGTGAGTAATTCTGGAAGTTAATTATTCTCCCCTCTGAAAAACAGTGTCTTATTTCTGTCAGAATGAATCTAACTTTAGCATCAGACCATGACATTTGTGGAAGGTTTGTCCAACAAGTGAAGGAGTCCATCTTTGTGAAAGCTCTGCTGTCTGTACAGCTGTAACTCATCAGTATCAAGTCATCCTCGAGCCTTCCTTTGGACATGTCACATAAATTGAGCTCTCGAGTCTCTCAGAATAAGGCATGTTTTCCTATCCTTTAATCAAATTAGTTTGTTTTTTCTGAATCCTCTCCCATTTTTTTTCAGGCCCCTTTTTCTGAACACCAAAAAATTGTAGGAGCCACCACACCATTATGAAACATAGAGGATATTTTGCTCTTTAATGGACCCTGCTTTGCACAGCCAAAGGCTGTCCTGGCCTCTTCAGACACTGATCTTATGTTCGCCTGACTTTCTACCAGAATCTGGAAATCTCTTCAAAATCACCCATCTCCTCACTTGGTAAGTCTGACCTTCTTTACTGTCCCTTACTTGGCCTGTGTCACAGTTACGGAGCAAACTGAATTCATCTCCCAGATTAGCTGTTACGTCTTCGTTATTCACCAGACCCTCCCAGGACTGGTCTTATTTGCCAACTCCATCAGCAGGAATGGTTTTTAAAGAGCGAAGAAGAGATTGGCTGATTCCCCAAAGACAATTGTATTTGTGGACCTATCAGTTGGTAAAATAGTCCAGCAGTACCATTTACACCAGCACTATTACCTTTACAAATTAAATTTGTACATGCTCCAACATTATAACATTATTTGGATAGAGTCTGTTTTAAATAAGTTCATTAATTTCAATTTAATTCTATTTTTCCCCCTTTAATTCTTAATAGAGTCCCCACGTAACTGTTCTATTCCTTTGTTCAGATTGATGTCAGGCTGACAGGCCTATATTTATGCATGTCATCCTAGTTACTCTCTGTAAGTGCTGGCACAACATTATCTTTCCTTCACATCTCCAACTTCTCTAGTGTTCCAAGACTTATTCAAAATCAGCAGCGGGGGTTCAGTGAACATCTTTGCCTCTTGGATGCAAATTATTCAGGAACTGCCAATTAAAAATTTCTAAATTTAGAAATGATTGTTATAAAAGAAAGGGTTGCTTTTCTTACATAAGATGCAATGCATTATCTGGCTTTTCCCCAAAATAATTGGGAAATATTTACTTGATATTTTCACTTCTTCAGTTGTATTACTGGCAGTCTTAGCATGTCCATGTAGAAGCAATGTGGTACCTTTGTGATGATCCCATTTGTAGCTAACATACTTTTAAAACTCCTGCTGACCATAGATTTCTATTTGTGCGCTTTCCTTACCATACTGCTCTAATTTACAGCCTGTAATTCATATTAATTACCACCAATTTACTTTTTTTTCTATTAGTGACTTTTATGGACTAAAGTCTTTAGTACAGTTTCTCAACCCAGGACCCACCCCAGAGAGAGCCCTTATGAACAGCCAGCAATAAGCCACGCTTTGACCAAGCTCAAGCGTTAGCAGACACCGATAGTCACTTAGTGGTGAAAGGCATTCCTCACAAATCAGGATTCATTAATCTTAGTTGTCACTGATCTGCTGTCATTAAGCAGTTGTCAATCATCCATGCTTCTCTGTTTAAATTCTTTCTTATGATATTTTCAGTTTCCTGAAGGCAAGCTTTTCAAAATACCTAATCCTGGCTGGGGCTATGTGATGATGATCCCAACAAACATGATCCAGCCATGATGGCTTGTATCTACGCAGCCACTGCATTGTACATCTGATCAGCTGATAGTTTGTAAAGAAACAAATTTAGCACATTGTATGTTACACACCAGATTTTACACACTACATGTTATACACTGCATGTCTTGAAGTTACGCTATGTCTTCTGTAGGGCTGGACTTGCCATAAATGTGTTGGTATATGCAATAGGAGGTCTCTCATTTGAACCACACAGGCTGAAGCACCCATGATAATGAAGGCTTTTTTGTTTATTCATCATAATCCAGTGAACTAAATTTGCTCTTCCCTTTTGGCTTCGGAGTTGATGCTGGTTGTACCCATCTCAGACACCATTTCTGAGGACACTAATCCATAAGAATATGAGAACATTTGTTCCCGAAGTGCTAAAACCTTGGAAGTGGGCTAAAACCCTTTTCCCAAACAGTGCAAGTCCTCCTTAGCTTTTGCTCAGCTGATCCTCCTGAAACACTCAATAAAGATTGATTTAAACATTCCAGCCATGGGAACCTTCCCACCAGATTTCAGTAATAACAACCAGGTCACGTGTGTGTTTCTAAAGGAACAAAAATTGTTTCCAGTTTGCTGTACAAACAATTACAGAATTTCGTTTTTCTGGAACTTTCTGATTTTGTGCTAAAGGGATGGTTGAATGTTCTCTTGCTTGTCACCCCTTTTCTCCAGCATGGGATCTTCCTTCCTTCTTTCTCAGGAAGGTCAGTTCTTTCTGAGATGGACACTACCCAGCCTGCCACAGCCCTTCTGCCGGAGAGCAGAGCCAGCTGAACCACAATCTAATGATAGCTGCTCTTGGCGTTTTAAAATGGCCAGTGGTAATTTTGCTTATGAAATAAAGTTTCTAGCTGTTTCTCATGTAGCACAGGAGACAGCCGGTCTCAGTGCAGATTGAATTATTATAATGAAGCAATCATCCTTTTACTGCCATTCTACCCTTACTCTGACAGGGTTGTGCCAAATGATAAACAGAGACTATAACAAAGGAAGCTACGATATTGGCTAGTTCCCTCCAAAAAGTCCCCTCAGGTCTTTACAGAGGCATGGAAAGAGAGTCGAGGTTGGGCAAATGTTCTGTGATAATTAGGATGAGAATAAAGAAGTGAAACATGAGGTCATTCTTCTTTGAATGCCTAATTTATTCACTACGTTTATTAGGATAGTCTGGCTGGTTTTCATATTGATTTAATGGAAATGTGTCAGTTCTTGAAATTCCCATCTTTATTTTCCTGTTGATATTCAGTTTTGGATGAAAAGTACAGAAAGAAAAATTTAACTCGAAACAAACTCAACATCTATTAACAAAGGCTTATTCTGCCTTTTGTATGTGTTTGTTGGATGATAACAGTGAGGCTGAGGCCAATCATCTTAAAAATCATTCTCTGAAATGTAATTAAGTTGTACTTGGGCCTGCTGGCTTGCGCTGACTGCAGAGGTGGAGTATACCTGAAGCAAGTAGACTACCAAAGCTTGAATAAATCCAGGGCAGGATTCATCTCACTTGGCTTTAGGAAGCTTTTATCTTCAGTGGAGAAGAGCAGGTTTCTCCAGGGCCTCTTCAGTCTTCCTTTTCTGTATTAAGTGTCCACACAGGAGCCCACACAGTCTTCAGCTTTAATTAACCACCATTACTCATCCTCAGCAACCCCAAACTCGATGGGCAGCGCTGGTCCCCTCAGCAGGACTGCCCAAGGCACAGAATCCTGCCCAGGGTGGGTGAAGCTGGCAGA
Source organism: Podargus strigoides (assembly GCA_028020825.1). Classification (NCBI taxonomy): domain Eukaryota; kingdom Metazoa; phylum Chordata; class Aves; order Caprimulgiformes; family Podargidae; genus Podargus; species Podargus strigoides. The sequence continues at coordinate 11,053,905 of CM051641.1, read as the reverse complement.
GCGCAGGTCTAGGCCAGCCCGTCATTTTGCACTGAATGTGAGGTGATTTAATCCACTCTTTAGATTTCAGGGTTTGAGAGAGAACAATGCAATTCTCACAGCTCTTCCCTTCAGATTGTCCTGCCAGACTTGGAATGCTCTTCAGCCATTTGGGAAGGTATTATACTTGCAAATCCATTTATTACTTTGACTCTGGCATTCTCATTGCAGCCCTGGCTGTACATCTGAACTATTACCTCAGCTCAGTTTACCTTCTGGTAAACTTTGCTGATATGTGAAGTGTTGGATGGGTCCTGTGTAAAGCATATTGTCCTATTAAAACACATTTAAAGAGTCTTGTAAACCCTGGAGATTAACCCCAATGTTTATGGAGAGTTATAGATGCTAATTCTTGCATACTTGTCATTCCACAGCATGGCCTGGTGGCAAACATTCTTGCTACCCCACAGCATTTACGTCAATGGGATTTCTCCATGCTCTGATTCCTTAAGACAGAGAAAAGAAATGGTGGGAAAGTGAGGGATATGGGCATTTACCATCCTGGACTATATTAGCTGGTCATAAAGTCTTATAGCTATCTCATAACAGGAGACTTCAGACTGGGAAACAGCAGAAGGACCTTCCCCAGAGGACAGTTTTGGTTAAGAGCTTACTGATAAGAGGTGGTCTTGTTCTGTTGGAAGAATTTTCTCTTTCAGTTTTTTGTTAATGTTCTGGTGATGGGGCACATCTGTTTATGATCTCTACTCCCTGTCCTGCCAAACACGATGAGTTGGCAGCAGCAACCCCACAAACTTTCAGCTTCCTCACCAGCTGTAGGCATGTTAATCTGTCCAGCACCCACCAGTTTCTTCTCTTCTGGATTTAGCAGGTTTTCAACATCTACAAGTTTCTGTCTGGTGATAAAATAGTAAATAAAAAAGTGATGAACTCAACTGTTTGGTGTATATGGGTGTAACTGTAGGAAAATATGTTCTGTGTGTTCATATAAATATATATATATATTGGTTCAGTGCATTCATGTGTGGGGGTGTGCATGTGTACACACACGCATGCAGTTTGGCACATATTTATATGGCTAAAATAAACCTGAGCAAACTCAATTTGCCTGAGCTGACACCTAACTATACTGCTGCCTTTGTTGATATCTTAAACAAGTAACTTTGTAGATCTCCATAAAGCTAATCCTGGCAACTTTTTGATGAAACAGAAAGCATGTTTTGGGTGATATAATTTCTTTAGGAGACAATAGATATATCACTCACTGGAGCCAGGAGACCACCATGGAAGGAGATAATGAGAATGGAAAGGTAGCACAGCTCTGACCAAGTGCTTTGAGAACAGCTGACAGCTAGAAAGGTTGTGAGGGGTACCTACAAGGAACTCCTTTCCTGATGTTGATTATTCTTGTTTTCAGGAGAACAAGTCTTTATAGTTTGTTGTTGTTTGCTTTGGGTTTTTTTTTTCTTTTTATCTAATTTTATAAATGAACATGCCAGCAATAAATGAACTGGCTTTGTTATCTTCTTAATTTGACACAGTGTCCTGGATTCCAAATTTTGGCTTACCACTGTGATTAAGACGAGTGAGGTAGATGGAAATTAGTCATCCTCGCTCTAGCCAACTCAAAACCAATTTTTGTGATGGAGATGGATTCTTTGAAACTTGAACGAAGAGAAAAAGTGCTCTATGCAATTGGGAAACCAGGAGGCAATAATAGGACAATTAAAGGAAAGCAGATCATAAAGTTCTTTTTGGTTAGACTGCTACTTGACAAAGCTGGGATAATAATTTGTCAGCAAAAATCAGTCTGATGAATTTCACATCTTTTTTTCCTTTTAATGTGTTTCCAAGACAGCTCATTATTTTGAATGCATTCATTAATCAACAGTACTTTCTGGGTAACTTTTGAAAAATATTTCTTACTCTCTTGACCGATAGCAGGTCACAGTTAATAATAGATATTTACAATGTTTTGGTTGCACGCTTCTCTATGTAGCATGCTTCTGCTATCTGCTTAAGGAAGTGCAGCTTAAAGAATCAGGTTTCTAGCAACTATATCTACTACCCAGCTATATCTACGATGTAGCATAGAGGAAGGTACACTCATCTGTATAAGAAGATTTTATGTGCAACATACATAGATGGTAAAAAAGACATGCTCCTGTTGGCTTTTGGAGCATGCTGGGGCTTCTGGTTTCTACTAGCATTTAAGTCTTTGGAAGCTCATTTCCATGAGTCCTTTTGCTGTGGCCTGCCTCCATAAACAGACATGACTAAGAAAGGTGTGTGAAATAACTTTTGCCTCCATCATGACCTGTCTGCTTATCCCTAATATTTGATTGTGCTCCCAAATTAAAAACCTAAAATGGAGCCCTTATAAAGAGCCACAGGCATCCAGCTCTAGGTGGTGCTGAACACAACCAGTTTACACAGGTGTAGCTTGCAGTCAGTGTTTTTTTTCCCCAATGTTTAGTCGAGTCAGAAATACCCACCAACTACCTTATGATTTCTTACTGCTTCTGAAGGCAAGATTTGCCCTGCCTTGTTTAAAAAAAAGGGAAAATTTCTTCACTGAAAGGGTTATCAAGTATTGGAACAGGCTGCTCGGGGCAGTGGCAAAGTCCCCATCCCTGGAGGTATTTAAGAGATGTGTAGATGAGGTGCTGAGGGACATGGTGTACTGGTGAACTGGCAGTGTTAGGTTAATGGTTAGACTTGATGATCTTAGAGGTCTTTTCCAACCGAGGCTGTTCTACGATTCTATTAAAATGTTATCCATGGTTCATTCACAGTATTTAAAACTGCATCTACACTAAGTTCAGAGCAATTCTTGGGGCACTCGTGAGAAGACTGTCTCCTGACTGCGCTACTAACCTGCAGGTGCACCCTCAGGTTGGACTGTCTTGTAAGTCCTGGGCAGAAACATGGGTGCAGACGGTGCTTCAGGCCCTGTTTATAGTGCAGCCTGTGAGCAACAATGCAAAACCTATCACTCTTTTCTATCAGTCTTTCTTGGTTATCCTTTGTAATAATTATGTCCTCCTGTGAACAGTTACATGGGCACTGCATGGAAATGTTACTGATAATGGTTGGATTTTGCTCTTGCCCTTTCACATCATGTCATCTCATTTCGGAAACTTGCCTCACTTCTGTGTCTTGCTGACCCACATGTTTGCACCCAGAGCATGGGTTACAGTGAAAATGAAGTCATAGCATCAGCAAAGAGCAAAAGACAGTTTTGCCTTTGGATGACAAAGACATTTGAGTTTGTTATCTCAAATAGATAAAACTCAAGGAGCCAAAATTACTTCATCTTGGACCAGTGCAGAGTTGGATGAAGATAGCTCCTCCACAGAGGGAGAAGAGGAAAAGCTCCCCTTCCCAATCATTTATTAATTTTATGCCTGGCGTGGGATAACCGAGAGCTTTAAATAACAAATCCATTCATTGCATTTGCTTATGGGAGCTGACTGCAGCGGCTGATCTTGCAGGGTGGGGACCAGGGCGCTGTATACATTTCCTGTGGCTGTGCTGCATTCTTCCTAGTACCACAGCTTGGACCCTGGGGCTGCCAGAACAGCAGCCAGGCATAGGCTACATGTGCTGCATCCTGCCTAACTAGACAGTCTCCCCCCCAAAAAAGAGAAAAACTATATAACTGGTAAAGGGTTTGGTGACAGAAAGCTAGCAAGTTTTGCTCGTATTCTGGGAGCTGTAGTGGCCCCTTGGGGTTGGTCTCCCCACTACTATTCTCTCAGTGGAGTTAATTTGGACTTTTGTTTTGCAAAAAATGTTATATGCAAGCCCCATATGCTCGAGCAGAAGTTTCTTCAATGGTCACATGAGGTCTTTGCAGGAGCAAGGGTGGCTGCTGGAGCATCTGCAGTATCAGTCTTTGCACATGCCCAAAAGGAGTGGAAAAGCCTCCAGGCTGCTCTGCAGGGCTCCCTCTGCAAAGGCCTCAGTGGTGAGGCGAGGTGGTGGGCAGCAGAGATCAGGCTTTCAGCGTTAGGGGGAGAGCCCGAAACTTCAGGATTTCCTAGTCACTAGCAAATGTGCCTTGACTGGATCTGGTTTATTTCTTCCTCAGTGAAGAAAAGAGAAGTTGTTTGGGTCTATAAAAGAAACCATCAAAGCTGAGCATCTTACAAGCTAAAGCAGCGCACAGCTATTGCTTTTGGTCTGGGTGAATGATTGCTAGATTGTGCAGTTACTGGAAAACACGGTTTGAGTGGCATTGCAAGTGGTTTGTCATTAAGCCTTGGGAGACACTGGGTTCCCACTAGCCATAGGCTCCCTCGCATACTCTGATGAGCAAGGAGCCTCCTAGGGGGTGTGCGGGAATGCTGGCTGCATGGCAAAAGGTGGCGAACAACGTGGACCCCGAGGATGCTGGCTGCCCCGGCAGCAGGAAAGGCAGCTGGCATTCCTGTCAGAAGTGAAGGCTCTTTGTGGAATCCAAGGCTGAAGCATCACCAAGGAAACAAAAAGTGGCAGCCTCAAATGAAAAGAATTTGGTGGATTGAATGAAATTGGTAAAAGACTTATGTTGCTTAGAAACATACCACTCTGCCTTTCTGCTTGTGAGGGCGTTGAGGTTATAGCCCACAATGACTACCACAGCAACCAGTAGCTCATTGTTTCCAAGGAAGGCCCTGTGTTCATTGTTTGTTGTCCCAAGCAATTAGTTGTCACATTAATCTGTGATTGACTGGTAAAAAAACCCAGCTGTTGCCTGTTTTTAAAAAAAGACTCTTTCTCCCATACCTGAGCTTGTACTGTGGGGCTTGAGGGTGACAGCGCACTGGCGCAGGCTGCCCAGAGAGGCTGTGGAGTCTCCTCCTCTGGAGACATTCAAAACCCACCTGGATGTGATCCTGTGCAAACTGATTTGGGAGGGGGGTTGGACTAGATGATCTCCAGAGGTACCTTCCAACCCCCACCATTCTGTGATTCTGTAATGCTGTGATTTAGTTGGCTGAGCACAGGAAAAGAAGGCTGATAGTCGTTTGACTTGACTTTATCATTCACAGCAGCTCCAGCCTGCCTGGGCTTGACTTAGCACTGAATGGACTGTGGCTTAGCTGGGGCTGCCCACAGCTGCTTCCCTGCCTCAGCTCTGCATGGTGACTCCTCTGGATGAGTGGGGCTGGAGGGACACGTAAGTCAGTTTGTCTGGCCTGACCCTTGAATGGTGTTTTCCTGTTTGGATGAGCACAGCAGAAGAAAGAAGGTGCAGATCATGGGAAAGTGGTGAGAACCTCCCTCAATGAGCCAATTACTCAGACTTTCCCCCTCTGATTGTGTCAGGTGCCTCTTTCAAAAAGCTTAACTCACACTGTTAGGAGTTTAATTTTAGGCTCATGCCTCCCACATGTGGCTTTTATACTGTGGGAAGCCTTCAGACATATCACACTTAATCTGTTTATCCTTACTCATTTTCTTGCCATACTCGATATTTGTTTTTAATCAAGAACAACTTTTCTGTCTCATGTACTCATCCAGCTAAAAGATAATGTGCAGTTCTGCTCCAAGAAGTCACTATGTGCTTGCTGCATCAATTCAAAGCTGGGCTTGCTGAGTTGGGTGGCAATACAGCTTTTTTTTCTGTTGCTCCTGAACAGCCAGCACAATTCTGAGACAGCAAAATTAATTATATTTTATTTCATTTCACGCTTAATCAAAAGAAATGGCAGATAAATTCCCTATCTGTGGCCAGCTGTGTAGCACTTTGAGGATGCTTGTAGGACTTTTCTAGGATGGGAGTTAGTAAGGATGGAAAGATTCCTGTTTGAGTGACATTGTCCATCTGCTTATTAGAAAAACCACAGTGAGCAAAAGCTTCACCCTTCAGAAGACAGCAAGAGCTTTTCTACAGACTTTTGTAAAACCAGAATTAAACTCACCTACTTTTAACATAAAGAAAACAGTTTTTGTACCCAATACATCTGACACATTTCCCATTGAATTTGCTAGTAGCTGAAATGGGATCTTGGGTCTGAAAGATAGTAAACTCGGAGCCACAACCCTATTTCACTGGGGAGCCTCTGCTCTCATACTGCTGCTGATGTTGCCAAGGCAGAAGTACATGGAAGACAAATGCAGATGTTTTAGCTCTGTAAACCTTACAGTCAAACTAGAGGAAGAACTGGATTAAAAGAAGATACACTCTTGCTTCCCTTTCAGTCATTGAAGCCACGACAGAGAGAAATTAAAATGCTCATCCACAACATGCATCTGTACAAACATGAGTTTGCAGGGTGTTAGAGGAAATAACTTCTATGAAAGCAGTTTTGTAAAAAGATAAGGAAAAAAAAAAATGTATGTGGTCTTTTTTTGTTCAGCCATCACATTTTAATCTGCTTCTTTACTTCTGTTGGCTGTTTCAGGGAATGTGAGCTGTTTGGGAATACCTGACACAAGTCAGGTATTTTCCATGTCAGAATCACCATTTAGGAGATATCACTATGTTTTTCAGCACTCGTTTTTATCTGTTAGTGAAAGAGATGAGTGAATGAATCTCCATTCCCAACAGAGCTGCCTGGGTGGGATGGATATGCCATACAGCCTCCACACAGATGCTGCCAGACACCAGCACTTTAAAACTGCTTATCTTTCACCTTCCATTTTCGTGTACAAAATACCCTGCAAAAAGTACATGCTCTGGAGGAGTCAAGGGTTAGGTGAGACATAAACATACCTAATTTCACTTTTACCCACCTCCCCACCCCAGCAGAAACCATCCTCCAAGCCTCTTCTTTTAACATCAGCCTTGCTCTGGTTTATAAGAGGTGTTTTTCTACTTCGCCGAGTTTTACAGCACTTTTTTTTTACAGCACCCTGCACCAACCTCTGTTCCTTCTCTGCTCCTTGGAGCATCAGCTCAGACGTGTGTGACAGAGAGGCGCCATACCACAGAGCTGCGGTGTGACACTGCCCGGTGCATGGGGGGAGGACGTGGCACACGTGGGCTGCTGTTTCACTTGGCCATAGACACAAAGACAAGCTTTAGCCAATCTGCGTGTAATCCCTGGGTGAGCAAAGCCTTGGCCTGCTGCTTATTAGCTTCTTGGTGCCCAAAGGCTTGGCACTGCCTCAGTTCTCATGTGGTAGCTGGGGCTGACAAATTAAAAAAAATACCTGTGTTTTGCTTTCCTGGAAGATGCTACAGTCATGGGACAGCTGGGAAAGTGGTGACGTTACGAAAAGCAGAGAGTGACCATGGGGTATCTGGAAAGGAAGATATGCTTAGTCACGCAGTTCGCTCTTCTCTGCATCAGAATTTCTCCCCTGCCGAAGAGGTATCCCAGTATTAATTCAATGTGTTTCCTGTTATGCCAACAAATGACTTTGGTTTTGGCTTCTGTCAGCACCCACATAACTCAGTGACTGCTTTACAGAAGTAGCCACCAAGGACTCAAACTGTCTGATGCTCCACAGGCAGGTGTAAGAAATGGTGAATAAAAAATCCATAACATCAGTAAAACTTCTAGAACAAGGATGAGATTTGAATTATTATTTTTCTTTTTGTATTTCAGACAGATACAGAAAATGCATCTTTAAACTTTGATCTTCTCATACGTCATGAGCTTAAGTGACTGTAATCCTAGGTTAAAATAAAATCTCCTTCTTAAGTCCTCTTTAAGTTAGACTTGTCCACATTTCAGTCAGGTACTGAAGAAGCAAAACAAAGCAAAACAGTTTTTTGGTCTCATAAACCAAAAAGCTTTTCCCATCATAATAAAGTTTTGTGCCAGAATTTATTTTACAGATAAATGTACACATATGCTCTGCCCAAAACACCCAGAATTGCTAGAAAACACAGAGGGGCTTCAAAAGATTAAAACAGAGCATGGGACCTGCAAATAAAGCTTGGCTAATAAGGATTTTTTTTCAGTTCATCGGTAGTACTGAAAAAACTAAACCACGGTTTATTTTAGGTTGCCCCAAAATGAGAGTATTCAAAGTGTTTGGGATGAACAGAGGAATGAAAAAAAATAATTTCTGGCTGAAAAAAATGACTCATTGTGCCTGAAATCAAACGTTACATGTATTTAAGTGAAGCTGGAACCCTGGTTTTAGTCATGAAAGCATAGCATTTCATCTTAAAAGTACAAATATTCAATTGTTTTTTCACTTTGTCAGGGTTTTTTAAGGTCTCATTTTTCTGACCAGTCCAACTAGGCAATGTTGGACATAAATTAGAACTTATTTTTGTCAACCTGTGTCAGTGTTTCCCAGGAAAAATCTATAGCCATAAATGCCATCCATCTGTCCAGCCAGAAACCGCGATGCTACTTGCTTCTAATTTGTATAGTAAGTGTGATTCACTGCTGACATGCAACTGTTAGAAAATTACCACAGCCTCTCAGTCTTACAGCAGACCTCTAGTTTTTCATCCTTTTAGGGTAATATTGTACTGAAAAGAAGAAAGAAGATACTGGTTTCTGGTGCCTCTTTGGGGGGGGGAAGGTTTTTCTCTGAAGTGTCAACACAATCACCTATGCAGCTATGTGAATCGTGGAATCTGCTAGGGCTGCCTGGCATGAATAACTTTGTAGACTCCAAGTGAGCAAGTTATTGAATTATGTAATCAACTAGTGTTCTTAATGGTGGGAAATCTTCCATCTTGCAATGAGCTCTTACCTAAATTACATTGCAACAGACTATTACCATCCAATCCTCTGGTTATGCAGGAAGCTATTGAAAATGCACAATACATGTTATTTTACATAATAATGTTTTATGTGTAGCACATATTCTAAGTTATTTGCTCTGCAAATACCTGTGGTAAAACATATGTTGACCTTAGGAACATTTCCTTTTTTTTTTTTTTATTTAATTTGCAACATAGATGGTTGTTGAAGAGCCAGCGCTTTCCTGTCTGGGATAGCCTTGCATTTGAAAGCCAATATGGGAACAGAAGACTCATATAATGGGGAATGAATACATCTGTCAACTTCATATTTCTTTCTGGCATATTAATGCACATCATGGGACGAGATCCTCAGTTGCTGAATACTGGGCCCCTGTGTGTTTCCTCTATACAGCGTATTGTGAAGTCCAATGGTTGTAATGCAACAACAAAGCAAACCCACTAAGCCTGGAGCAACTGCGGTGTTTCATAACCCAGAACATGAAGACACTGATGCTGCCAGGACTCTTAAAGCAGCTGTACAAGCTCCTGACCCCTGGGCAGTTCGATGTTGCACCTCAATTGACAGAGATAAGGACTTTGTGAGAATCAGCATTTGTATTAATTAGAATAACTGAGATGCTTGTATTATTTTTTTTTTGTATTATTTTTTATTATTATTTTTAATCTCTATCATCCATGGATATGAGTGCTCAAGCTGGAGAGTATTCCTTTGACTCAGGGAGACCACAGTGCTTTTTGTTTCTTGGTATTGTCCCACAGGACTAGCTTCCTGGACACAGCGGAGGGAGATTTTCAGAGGGTTACCCAAAATCTTTTCTTTGCTGGAAATTGTGTACAGCCCCAGTAAACAAACACAGAGGAGGGCATGGAAAAGCAGCAGACATTAAAAGCACTATCACATGCTTCTTTCCCATTCTCAGAAACCCTGGTTGTATACTCTGCTTGTTCTCTACGAGGAAGAAGTCATGGGGGTGAGGGCAGAGGGAAGCGTATTTCAGTTCACTGAGGAAATGACTTCTTTCTGCCCTTCTCCATATAGGAATGGGAACCCTCCAAGGGAATCCAAAAGGATGCACAGTCCCAGAAGGATGTGCTATTGGTAAAATACGACGCTCTGCACAGCTTAAGAAATGTAGCAGACGTGCATTAAATCATATCCATTGGTGGGAAAGACTTTTCTAGCCTGGGTAAAATATGTCTTTGGTTCTGCAGATTTACTGCTTGGCCATGGGGGGTCATGGAAAGTCCTAAGTATTCAGATATGAGCTGTGCTGCGGAGGTGGAGAAGGTTTACACCTGCCTTGGACTGGACCACTGTCATAGGGCAGTGTAACTCTCTGACAAGATACAAGTCTGGATTACAGAGGATAGTTACTCAGAAAATGAGCCTGGAAACAGTAAGTTGATGAAAAGGCCAGAAACCAATTAAAAATAAAAAAAAAACCCTTTTCAGTTCCAGAGAAGTCTAGGCTCCTGCGGGAGCTCAGTTCCTGTTATTTATTCACATTGTGTTGCTGCCTGCAGGTCCAACCGAAATGCCAGCAGCTTGATGTGGCCGGCACATTAGCAGTAGAACCAGCTGCAGTGATCTTCTGGCCAGCAGTCAAGCAGAGAGTACAGAAAACAGATGCAGAGGGTATCACTGACAGAGAGGCAGTTGCTTTGGGGTAAGCTCTTGCTGTTTCACACTAACGTACTACAGTACAAAACCGCTCAAGGTACAATTTTGGCATGTCACTTTCCAGTCTTCACCCTGGCTGAGGAAGACTATGTCTAACAATGTGATGTGTGAAGACTGAATTTTTTTTTCCATGGGTACTGTTGTGTAAAGTGAGGACCTGAGGCTGTCACCAGGATCTTAACAGTCCACACAGCCTCACTGGGCTTCCTATGGCACTGCAGTCTCTGTGCTGGTAATCTCTGAGGGCTAGGACCCCTCTCTACTCAGGGTGGATGGAGTCTTGAATCCTTTATCAAAAACCTTCTTCCACAAGAAGAATAAGGGAAAGAAATCTGTGGGTGAGGGAAGAGTGAAGGGCAGTATAAAAGCAGCCAAGATGCAGTGTGCGAGTAAGAAAGTCACTGGACATGTCGGTTTGCACAGTGTGGCACCCAGCCAAACTGTGATACCCTGCACTTCTTATCATGAGCAACAAAGTAAACAAATTTCATGGTTGTTTTGCAATTTTTCAAAAAAGACCCAGGCAGAGAGGCACATCATGTGAAGCACAGGGAAAGTAAGTAGGATTTTGGTTATCCAAAGGCAAGCAAGCGTGATTTTGGCAACTGTCAGACACACGTGATTTCCCCCTCACCCTCCCACCCCACAACGAGGGGTACTTGGCAGAGTACCCTGTCCTAACCCTCCATACTGACATCTGTTCGTAGGAAGAAAGTCCTGAGCAACAGCAATAATCCCCTGCTCAACCTTTCTCAGCTGACTGATTCATTCTTTTATGGAGCTAACCCATCTGCAGACATCCTTTGCTCCACAGCCAGAAATGATTTGCTGTTACCTTCATTTTTATTTTTTTTGCAGTAGAGTATGCTTGCTCCACACTGACCCAGCCCTCCTGGGATGCTGTGTGGCAGACAGACTGACAGCTGGGTCCTGTGGTTCCCACCCTGCGCACCCAAAGCCCATCACAGCACCCTCGGGGGCTTAGCATTGCCTAAGAAAGTCATACGTTGAAATGTAGGGCACGGGACTTGGTTCCCTTTGCTCCTTTCACCAGTGATGTCAGCTCAGAGCAGGGTTTTCATGGAAGCTGGTAGCTCTAGCAGGTTTGGATCTCAGTCAAGAAGAGGGTGAAACTGTGAAGCTGTTGACAGGGAGGGCGGGTGGGTGGCCTGGGAGGTCAGTGGGACAATTCCCTGCTCTGAAGGAAGCCCAAGTGTATCTTTATCGCCTCTGGAAGCCTGCATGTTCCCAAGCATTTTGGACCAACTTCCCACTTCTGTGCCTCAAGTCTCTTGGAGATCCCTAGCATAGCCACCCTGTGCCAGCAAACCTGTGAATTTCAGCATTTAATATTGTTCTGAGCAGTATTTACAGTGGAACACTTTTCTAGCCTAAACGAATTATGCCTTCATCTTTTCCCCTCAAACCATGCATTTCAGTCCCTTTCAGCTCTTCTCGCTCCTCTTTCCTACATGCTCCTGTCCGCCTGCAGCCTCTGCAGAGCCCAGTGCCAAGGTCTGGATGCAGGGCTGCTGCTCAGGGCTCCTTGATGCGGAGCAGAGCGGAGTAATTGTTTACAGCACTTGCTGGCATGTCCCAAAATGACATTTGCCATTTTTCCAACAGTATCACATTGTCAATTCATGCTCACTCCCCGCTTTGCTCTGACCTCCAGACCGGTTTGTGCAGCAGCCCAGTCCATTTGTCTGGGCACCCAAGTTTTCCTTCCTGAATGCTGCCGTCCACATCCATCTCGCTGAGTTTCACCCTCCTGATTTCAGATTCATTTTAATTTATCAGGACTACTTTGAATTCCAGTTTTGTCTGTGAAAGTGCTGCTCAGGCCTTTCCAGCCTCACACTGGTGAAAATCTTGTTGAAGCCAAGATATACCATATCTACAGCATACCCCACACACCAGCCCTGTGACCCTGCTGGAGAAGGAAATTCAGTTGATTTGACATAATTTGCTCTTCACAAATGCATGTTGGCTCTTTCCCCTCCCCTTGTTATCCTCCGAGAGTTAGCTCCTCCAAAATTAATTAAATAAATAAATCATAGAATCATTTTGGTTGGAGAAGACCTTTAAGATCATCAATTCCAACCCTTAACATTCCATTAACATTCTGTGCAACATTCTTGCATTCACCTCTCCTAAAGTGTCTTCTGGTAGAGTTCTCCCTCATTCCCTTGAGATTCACTGCTGAGTTTTCTGAATTTGGGAATGATGTAATTTCCTTGATCTTAGTCTGATCCCCCAGCCACCTAATCCTGCACTACTTGCACCTACCCACATGACTCAAATCCCAATGTGATACCTTTTACAGGCGCCTTCTTTAAAGATAAACATATGTTATAATAATAGTAAAATAACACATTACTCTTGCAGGCCTTCACACTCGTTAACACTCATCTGGATCTATGCAACCTCATTTTTATGTCTACAATTTTATTTCCATAGATTTTAAATCCATACCTAGGCTGTAGGATTTAATCACAGGTAACTAATGCCTTTCTTTATGAATCTTACTGTTGGTGCACTTAACTGTAGTGCAGAGTACAAAGCACAAGAGAAAATTTCTTTCCTGGGCACCATATGTTAAAAGAATAAAGCTCTGACTTAATGCCATAGTCTTGCAGAGTAGCACAATCAACAAACTACTATTAGATCATGGGATAAATATCGACAAGTTCCAGAGTATTATTTAAGCCTGTTGCTATAGTAATTTGAAATTTTGTTCTATCAGCTGCTTAAAAAGAAGGATTAAACAACATGTTGATATTGAATTCTTCCCAAATTTGCTGTGTTGGCAACACTCAAACCAGAATCACCTGGTTTTAAAAGGAAAGTGGAGCATGGACATCTCTAGGCCAAGTTACTCTGTATCGGCTTTCCCCCTGGAAATTATTTTTTAATCTCAATGGAGAAGAACAGTCTTTTCCCTGCTCACTCAGCCTGTGCTTTAAGGTTCATAGCTCCAAAACAGATGACTCTGCCTATTTTTGGAGCCACATAACTTTATAATTTCTTATGAAGGACAAGTGTTTTAATGCATAGTTGTGGAAGGGCACAGGGTCATGTGGTGAGCTTTCCTGAGCACAGAATGTGGAGGCTCTTAAGAACAGCTCAGGAAGGCATGTATAATCCATAATGTATGGACTACCCCTGAGCAGACTTTCTGCAGTGTGAAAAGATAGTGTCAGTGCATCAGGGAACAGCAGAGATGAAGGTCAGGAACATGGGCAAGCCTGAGGGGACTAGATCAACTGTAGGATGCAACAAGGGATCAAGCATTGACTCCTATCCAAGTTACTTCCCCATAGCTGTAGCAACTGTGTGAGGCTCATGTCCCTTAGCAGGACCTGACAAACTGACCAGTAATAATTTTTCCTCGTTTCTTATGCATTTCCTTCCGTACCCTTAGGAAATCACAGTGCGATCTTCTGAGACTGCATCAGTCCCCTCCTGCATGTTCAAAGTTGCTACAAAGGGTGTGTAATTTGGGAAAAAGTTTCTTTTGCATTTTCTCTGAAGTAGGCAATATTCTTTTGCCCCTCTGTTTTTTACTGTTACCTTTATAACCAGTTACAGGCATCCTGCTAGGTAGTTTCTTAGGATTTTACAGTTCCTCTTTCTTAATATAAAGCTGGAGTTTAACTCTCAGCACTTTGTATCACTAAGGCTCTGGAAGGGAAAGGAAAGTGCTTTTCAGTTTGTGGTACACACATTGTGCTGGTCTGTAAGGCAGCAGACGGGTGGTCTGTGGATGGATAAAAGAAGCAAGAAAATCAAAGCACACCCATACATATCCGAGAAACAAACAAATTAGGGAGGGAAAACAGAAATTAACATCTGAAGTTCATCATCAATTGCATTTGGCTGCAGAGGAAAAGCAAATTGGCAGCACTACACAGGCTGGCTCTTGAATTTATTTTATTTCAAGACGATGCATAGCTTTTGGAATGAAAAATGTTAAAAAAGCACTGTTGGGCAGTATTGCCCACACTGTTGCATAAGACTTATGGAGACTCCAGCATCACCATATGAAATTTAGTAAGTGCCTTTGTCTAAATGTCTGAGGAGAGTACAATTGCTGTTGTGTCTTTGATTTGGCACCATATTGCAAATTATTAAATAGATGGCTGTCTGCTATGAAGTTACTGCGTGAAGACCTTTGATGGCAGTGATTGATAAAAGTGAGCCTCATCGGCTCATGCAAGCCAAGATTTGTCACTGGTGAGTTTTGGTACCTGCCTGAGAACACTTGCTGTCCCTGCAACTCTCTGCTAGAGCAGCCCTGGAAGGGTTAAATCTTTCCATCACCAGTGACCAGCTCACACCCCTGGCTTGAGCCTTTCTCTGAGGAGCAGCCTTTCACCCTTCTCAGTGCCCAGAAACCGGGCAGCTGGCGCCCTGCCCATGGCTTATTTGTCAGAAGCTGGAACCCTTTCTTCTCTGAGTGCGTGGCTGAAGAGCAGGGAGCGTGCCTGGCCTGGCCTGGCAATATCCTTGCAATGTCCTGGGGATGAAAATGTTTCTCACATCTCTAGTGATTTGCTGCTGGTGTGGTGACAGCTCTCAAGATCCACTGGATGACATTTGGATCCACAAGCCCGTCATGCTTCCCTTGCAGCATGCCAAAATGGGCTGGCAAGGAAGCCATGTTGCAGGTCCCCATCTCTCCAAGCATGAGAGCTGGTCTCTTACCTTAGGGCTAACAGGAGTTTTCTCAGATATAGAAGCACAGGAAATGTCATGGCTGCAAGTTTTGGGTGGGGGAAGAGGAGAACATGGTCCACTAAAAATCAGCACTGTTGGGCTCACTAAAGATCACAGGTTGCACTCTGGAGCAGCACCTTTCTGCAGATGCCACTGGCAGCATCGGCAAGAAATAGTGGAAAATTTGGACCAGTTTGTGAAGTGGTAGCTAGGAAATGAAGCAAAAATGACTTGGAAAAGCACTACTTGTTGAAGCTGTGCTATTATGACTGAGAAGAAAATATGCTGAAAAAAAATATGAATGAAATGACTAAGAGGACAGTTCACCTAAGTCTCACAGAAAAAATATTTTGGCACCCTTAGCTCATTAGCATACCCAAGGAAGTCCTGCAGGAGTTATTATTCTTCAGATAAGACCTCTTTTTTTTTTTAACATGACTTCTTTGCAATGCAAGGATGGTCTCTGAAGTGCCTCTGCAGGGTACTGTAACTCTACATATGGTATTTCTGAGCTTAGGGAGGGCAGATGTACCCCTACTCTAAAGAAAAGGCTCGTGAAGAGTGACCCTGTAAAACTGAGATGCTCTCTAATAACTAAGAGTAATTGGCAGGTCTAAGCACTGGACAGGATTAGAGGCGGGTATGCAAACATGGAAACAGATACAAAACCAGATAACATTTATTTTACTTAATCCTTGGTAGAGGCACATTCCTGAAAGTAACTAGAGCACCATGTCTCACGTGCACTTCAGGAAAGATGTTTCTGCAGCCGAGACCGTGCCAAAGGGGCACACAGCCTTGGCCACACAAGGTTGCTGTGCTTCCGGCACAGAGTAGGGGCTATGGCTGGTGTGTGGAGTGGGCAGAGCTCAGCGTTGCACAGGAAGCAACGACATGCCAGGAGGCATAGCCAGTGCAATCAAGACCTGGAGGGGAAGCAGAGCTTCCCTATGAACCAAGGAGTGGGACCAGGGACTTTACTCCAGCTCTCTGGGTCACAGTTTGCTTTCCATCCCAACTATTTTTTTGGCAGGATGTCTAGCCACTTCTATCGGATTTAAGCTTGGTCTTCCATTTGTCACTGAGGGCAGGCTTGTGGGCACGAGAAGTACCTGAGCTCTGCTCCTCATGGCCCAAAGAAGTAGGTCTGTGGCACACGCATGGCACGTGCTTCCCACAGCAGCCCCAGATACCCTGCCTTGGGGTGAAGGGCTCAAGTGCATGCAAGGTTAGTGCAACAACATGTATTTCACCAGGCTTATGGACAGACATGATATCTTTTATTAGGCAAGCTGACATTTTAAAAAAAACTAAACAGGCAAATTGGTGGACACATAGCTCTTTCCTTGGGACTCAGAAAGTAGCAGCATCCTCTTCCAGACAAAATACAGGTTAGAGACAGTAACTTTTCAACTGAGTTGTACTAGCTGACCAGTTAACTTGAGAGAAAAAGAGCAGTTAGAGCCTGCGGGGTCAAGAGAGGATTTTAGCAAGGGGAAGGTGATAACATGTTTATTCCTGCAGAGCAAAGTAGAGGGGAAACAAGTTGGCAGGTAGCCCATGTGGAACAAGCATTACTCGTCAGAAGAAAGGTCAAAGTATACCTTAAATACAGGGACTTTGTGGAGTCCCTAACTTCTTTTTACTCTAGTGGAGTTAAGCATTTTCCTTTTTCACAATTATCTTTTGGAATTGTATCAAAAGCCACCCTTCAGGATGACCCTCTGAGAGGTCAGAGGGAACATCTCATGAAAAATATTCTCTACGTGGTAACTGGATGCTACGGTCCTTTATTAATTGTCCAGCAGAGTTCACTCCAGCACATAAGTGTTATCCAACTGCATAGTTTCCATCAGTCCTGTAGTGTGTGGGTGCAGTGTATGTCACGTTTCATGGTGAGCATGTGACGATTCCCTGGACTACAGTGGGGCTGCTCAGAGGGCAGTCATGGCAGGGGCTGTGGACAGACCTTTTTTCTGCTTGTTGCTGTTCATTTTTCAAAGGGGGGGGGGCAGTGTTCAGTTTGTTTTGCTTCTGATTATGAGTTTGTTGAAGGTGGTGGTTATTTGAAACTTAGGAAGTTAGATTCTGGGGGGAAATTTGTTTCAAAACATATGGTCTTCTAACGCTTGTGGTGGTTGCTTGCTGATTTTCCATGTGGATCCCATTAGGGTTTATTATGTGAAAACCAAGGGGTAGAGTCAGTCGGTTGGTTTGGTTTCTTGCATTGAAGTAAACTTCTAGTTGCTCGTTCACTCTAAGGTAAAAGTATTTTCTTTGATAAGCAAAACCCAGTCTTACACCAATGAAGTAAGTGCCATCATTGCTTTCCTCCAAGTGACTAGTGGACCCTGAGAGTATACTATAAGGCACAGCAATGTAATATGTTTTGAATAGTTGCAAGCTCAGTGGAGATCCATGTGTTAATCTGCAGATGTGGTTGTGCATGGAAGATTTAGTGTCTCTTCTCCAATGGTAGTGCCCATGAAGCTGATGGAGGTATAAGAATATTTCAAAGACAGCTTGGTGGCATTGCTGAATACTGAATTTGCCATGGGAATTGAAAACTGTCCTGGTTCGGCTAGGATGGGGTTAATTTTCCCCAGCGGTAGGGAGGGAGATACAGCCGGGCTATTCCATCCCATGCTGATGCCATGTGCTGGAGCGGCTTTTGCCCGGGTCTGTCCCTCGTGCTGTGTCCGTGCGGTACAGCTCTTGTTCTGTACATTGTTATCACTGTTGTTGTTGTTGTTCAGGTTGTTGTTGTTACACTGTTGTATTAAATCTTCCTTATCTCAACCCCGGGGTTTGTATTTTACTCCCTGTCCCGTCCCCGTCCGAGGGTGGGGGAGGGGCAGCAGCAACGTGGTCTCGGGTCCCGGCAGGGTCTAAACCACCACAAAAACAAAGTACAGGCTTCCAATCCAGATGGTGAGCACGTGATTTATGAATGTGGGTTAAAGATTAGGCTTGGTGACATAGTTATTTAAAAAGAAAAATCTTCTGTAAAGTTAGTTATAAAGAAGCTGGTGTATTTGGGGGTAAACCAGGTGCCTATGGCCTGAATTTATTGGAAAAAAAAATAATTTGTGAGGTCAGGGATGAAGTGGGTGAGTTTTGTGGTATGCTTGGGTTGGGCATCTGTGACTATATTTTATTTTGCAGGTTCTTAAGAGAGGCTGCAACGCTGTCACTGGGGATGTTGTTGCACAGGCGGTGCTTGGCTGTGATAGCATGAATGGTGCTAATTTGGGGTGCTTCTTGTTACCCAGCCCATGGAAAAAATCCTCAGCTTTCTGCGCAAGGAAGGGCTGAAGATTCTTCCTCTGCCTTGTGATAATTCTTCAAGAAAGTTGGAATCAGACTATCCGGGGGTTTTTTTGTGTGTTTGTTGTTGGCTCAGGAGAGCAAAAGCTCTGAATTCAGAATTGTCTCCGTGCAACCTTTGTGTGCCACAGGGCAGCTGACTGGCCTGTGCTGTGTGCACCCATGCAGAGAGCTGCTGGTGCTGCCCATCTGCCCGGCCCTCCACAGCTCCCCCTCTGCTTTACTTCCATCCTGCCATGGAGGAAGAAATTGCTGCATGGCTGCAGAGCTGCACAGACAGAGAGCTTGGAGGATACGCTGGGATTTTCAGTCACGTTATCCTGACTTGGGAAGCTGTTTGTTCTCCTTCAGTATTCCAAGCAGGCAGCCTGAAAAGAAGTCGTTATCCTGTGCTACAGGCCAGTCCTGTTCACAAAGGTCTCTTTGTTACACCCCTGTCTGTCGCATTGTTCCTCTCAAACGAAACTCCCCTGCCAAAACTCCAGTGTACTTGGCTCTGAAAGTGCACAGGGGCTGAATTCCTGCTCGTTTCTCCTTTCTGGCTCCCTGCATCCTCCTGCCCCATAGCTTTCCTCTCCCTCCTGCTACAATGGGTGGGAGAATGAAGGCAAGATGTGGTGGTGCATTCTCCTTGCATCCCATGTTTTTCAATAGCTTCACCTTATCAGGTGGGCAAAAGTGCTGCTCTCCAGACAGGTTTGGATAGGTTTGCCTCGTGTCAGACCCAGCATCTGGCCTCTGAGCAAGTGATGGTGAACAGGCTTTCAGTAATGGGACTGGCTGCTCAGCCTATGGGGAATCGAAGCGCTAAGCTCTTCATCATACAGGAGGGTTTTTTAACACATGCCGAATTCATTGGGAGTCGCCTCCTGCCTCCTCACTGCAGCCATAGGAGCAATTCAGAGAATAGCAACATACACTTAAAAAATTGACCCTTGGGGGTATGAAGCAAAAAGGGAGCAGTAACAGACGCAGAGAAGGAAGAACTGGGGCTGTCTGGAGTGGCCGTGCTCCTTGGTGTGTGTACAAAATCACACTGCCAGGTACCTGGGAGCATTTGACAGCTTTTTAGTCTAATGCACCCATTTCTGGCCCCTGAGGCAGGGGACACACTGCAATCCTAGTGCAGCCAAAGGCTGTACCTTAAGTTACTGTTGCTGGAGGCTTTACCTGAATTGCCATGCAATATTGTTAATGATCTTTTTTTTCTACTCGTCCTATACTTCTCTATGTATTCACCGCTGCACTTTTCACTACCTTAGAGGAAAATCAGGAGAGTTTTGCAACCTGGAGGCTTAATAGGAAGGTAACAGAGGTAGGGACCAGTAAAGACTCTCTCCCTTTCCTTCTCTCTGGCTCTGCATCTCAGTCCTGAAAGGTCTCTCTAAGGCATCCATCTGCTCCTGACAAACACCAGTCAAACTCCTGTGAGCCAGACAACAGTAAACAACTGCATGGTAGGTGTCATTTGTGACAGCCTTAATACAAACCATGCTTAGGAACGGTTAAAAATGGTTCTGTAAAAAAGACAAAATGCATAGCACAGGTAAGTAGCAGGTAAGTTTCTTATTTCATCTTTCCTTTTATCTTATTTGCTTTCATATGTATGGTATGGAGAGCACTTTTGTGTGATGGGATGAATTTCATTAATCTAGCCTCAGTGTATTAAATCACTTAAATAAATGGTTAAGACGTGCTTAGTCTAAACATTTGTTTAACTGCTTACCCGAATAGAGATACTTTAGTGCTCTTACTTACCTTCACTAACACTAGTGGCTAGCCTGGCAGACTGGCAAAGAGAGAACTGCCTCTTTGATATTTAACTTGGTGCATGTCAAATTACCTAATCCGAGAGTCTCTGATAGCAAACTCCTTTAAATACTGCAGTCCGGAGGCAGCACAGACTTTGCAAGGGCATTGCCTTTCAGCAAAGTACATTCTGAAGACCCCTTTGGGTAAGGGTAATGTGTCTATTGCCTTTGAGACATCAGTGTTACAGACGACAGTTGTGTTTGTTCACCCCTCCAGGGCTGGCTTTTCACTACTTGCTTCCCATTGCATTTTCTATTTTTTAATACTTTGGATTGGTATCAGAAGCCTTTTTTTGTTTGTTTGTCTATTTTGTTTATTTTTATTTTAAATTTACAACTGCTTGCCTTGTCCAAAGGCTGCTGCTAGCAACTGTAGGGAATGCACTGACTATTTTCCAATAGTCTGTGTGCCTTTGCTGACAACTTCAACAAATATATTGAATTTCAATCTGGATCATGATATTTTATAATCTCACATTTTATAATCTCACATTCCAAGCAGTTACAGTTTGATTCTCCTGTCATTGTGAACTATTCCTATGTTTAGCAGGCTGCTGAATAGTTCATGCTGTGTCAGA